>JAEANM010003283.1:0-22688 GCA_017656035.1 Myanophis thanlyinensis
AGAGAGAGAGAGAGAGAGAAATATGCCTGAAGTCATATTAAGCCACGTGTCTCTCTGCCCCTATGACTAAACCATAGTTATCTGGGGAAATCTGGGATCATACATGGTAAACTGTAAAACATGATTTATAAAAAGATCTGGTTCAAATAACCCATACAAAACTATGATCAATCCAGCCTCATTATGGTTGAATCCACCTGGTGTAGGGAGATTGTTGGTTTTTTTTTCTTAGCAGGGAAACAAAAGAAGCAAGTGATGGAGTTATGTACCTAAAATTACCCATTCAGTGAGTAAAGGAGGAAGGATGAGTCTTTTTCACTTGTAATACTGGAATCTGAATGTCAGAAAACCGACTCTGAAGGTTCCCATGTTTTCACCTAATTAAAAGTAAAAGTTTTTCCCCTTCCCCAAACAATCAGCCATGTGGTCCAATCAGGGTGCCATCCGGTTGCTTGGTAATGTCACTGCTCCTCTCTCTCAGTTTTGAGAATGTCCTTGGTTCCCAAGAGAAAATATTTTGTTTTGACTCCAAAATCCCAGCTGTCTTTGTTCCCCACTCCTTATCCCTCAACTCTAGTGTGGCAACACTGAAGTCCAAAATGGCTTCGGCACCATATAATGGAACTGAATGGTAAGAGACACAGGATAGTTATGAAATATTTTAGCATAAAATTTATGGAGTTTGATTTATGGAGGCCAGGTTTCATGTATATGGAAATATTATTTTATTTTCTTGAACTAATTTGAAAAAAAAAAAACCTTCTCCCCATTATGATTGGCATGTGTCTTCTTCAATCTCCAGGTCCTCCACTGGGAGTTTGAAGGTTTTGCATAGTATCTTAACTGTTCCTAGGACTGCACTCTTCTGGACAGAGAGCTCTGACGTTCTTCCTGGGATCTGTTGGAGCCACTCTCCCAGCTCAGGAGTCACAGCCCAGAATATTCCTACCCTCACTGGGACCATTTTGGCCTTTACTACTCATATCCTCATTAGTTCCTTCTTCAGGCCCTGGTACTTCTCTAGCTTCTCATACTCCTTCTTCCTGATACTGCTATCATTCAGCTTTGCTACATTTACTACCACTTTTATCTTCTGGACCTTGACTACTTACAGAAGGTCTGGTAGATTGGCCAGCACCTACCTGTCCACCTAGATCTGGAAGTCCCATAGGATCTTAGTCCTGGTATTCTCTGTGACCTTCTATGGAAGGTCTCCCATCTGGACTTAAAACCATCTAGCCCAGGGGTGTGCAACCTTGCCAACTTTATGACTTGTGGACTTCAACTCCCAGAATTCCTCAGCCTACACATGGAATTCTGGGAGTTGAAGTCCACAAGTTGTAAAATTGCCAAGGTTGGAGACCCCTGGTCTAGCCCATACACTATGCAGATAGTCCTGTATACAATTCACAAATTCATGTATTGCTTATATTCAATCACACATACTGTATACCCAACATGAAAGTGTATAGACAAAACAATTGATTAGAAAGTCTTAAGATTTGATATGCTTCTAATTGGAAAGTTTTCCTATTTCCCATGGATTCCAGGAAGAGACTTGGAAAAGCAGAATTATGGTCTTCCTAGGGGTAGAATGGGGAATTTTTATGGGCTGGATGAAGCCTATGGATTAGTGATTTCCCATACCAAATCCACAATTTGTCACCGACCTCTCTTGGTTGTTGTCAAGGCAAGACTTTTATATGCACTGGAATTTGGCTTGGTTTCCCTCTGGCTCCTATTGTAACAAAGCTTAGTGTGTTTAAAAAAAAGTACAGCATCTATTTGTCATGCTTACCAGCCAGAGGAAATGAGAATTTATTCAGGTCAGGCCAAGAAGCACAAGCAAGCTTACTTTCCAAGAAGCAGGGATGGACTACAGAAATGATGTACAGTGTCAGAGCCCTTTTATTTACAGATCCTTGAGTTCCCTCTGCTCATGTTTGCTGAAATTGATACGCGGTGTTCTGCCATTTTGAAGCAGGATATCCATGAGAATTGTTGCATAAATCTGAAAATTCACTTTAAAGTAACTTGAAAAATAGCTCAGATCTCAAAACTCAGGAAAACACTCCATCTATTGCAGTCCTCAACTAATTCCCAAATATTAAATAAGGCCTCCAGCCAGCAAACTTGCTTCTCTCTACTTTTCCCAAGAGAGAACATTACAATGTTATATCACAAGGCAAAAGGGTAGATTGACAATCATTCTGACTTTATCATGAACCGTAAACTGAGCAGAAATCAGCTACAACAATACAAAATAAATATAAACTTAAAAATAAATTCAAAGCTGAAAGCATGGCACAGCCCAAGTTTGTTTTCCCCATTCTCTGTTCAGCTTATACATTTGTATTCCCCATCTCACCTGTCCCTTCAGAATCCATCTCTAGCAAATTTTCCCACAACCAAGAGGACAGGCAATAGAAGTCAGCTATACCGATAGAAAAGAGAAGATGTTGGATTCTTTTTTTCTGCTGTTTAATTACCTCTACCAGCATTGATTTCTAGCACTCTTAATTGACAACTTTCATTACTGAGCTGTTCATGTTGCATCTGCTCCTAGTGCTTTACAATACCTGTCAAATAATTTTAAATGAAATGTACTGGCTTTAAGATTAGATATTATCGGACTAAGTGGATGAAGAATTAACATTCCTAAAAAGAGCTGCAGTATACTGTCTTTCTTTGCTGTGAATTCCATAAGGTTGAGGAACAAGCAAAAGAATCACATGAAGATAACGATCAGATAAAAGAAATCTGATTCTTGGCCAAAACTGTAACCTGAGAAAGCATCTGAGACAAACCATCCCTAGTTCTTATGAAGATAAAAGAAGGAGAGGGAAGAACATTCAGACTTAACAAAATTCTGCAACTATAATAAAAATATTGTGTTCTGTTTTGTGCTCTCTGAGCTTGGTTCTTTGCTTGCGGGCATTTCATTACCCAAATAGGTAACATCATCAGTGCACTGATGGTGTTACTAGTTCGATAATGAAATATCTGTAAGAAAACAGCCAAACTCAAAGAGCACAAGGGCCCCACAGTTCAACCCTAGCTACACATATTTTCTTCTGAAAAATAGTATTAACATGCCTGACTTTGGTTTCGTAGTCTAGTCCACTTTGAAAGGCTGAAAAAGCATTCCTATATTTCTTCCCTCCAAGCCTGACAAGGACCCAAAAGATGGGCATGTGTGCTAGGCAATTGCTTTGTGTGGCTTGGTACCAGAGTGAAAAAACAACAACCCCACACTCATACCCCCCAAATGGAAATAAGGCAGCAGGGCAGTGATGTCATCAAAGATACCAGGATGAAAATAATTGCTCCTCTGTATGAACCTCAAGTCCTTTCCTTCACACAGGTACACAATGTATTGCACTGCTAAAATGCTTCTCTTCTTTGATACATAAATGCATCACTTCAGAATTTGACAGGTTTCCCTCCACCCCCATTTGGAAATCACCTGTGGCAGTTTACAAAAGAAAAGTATGTCCAAATGCAGGGCAGCAGTTTGGGAATAGTAATGAAATAAAACCTAAGTATATTCTGTAGCCTTTTGCATTCCATCAGGCTCAGCTCCTTTCAGCTGGCGCACTGTCTTTCTTGCCCTTTCTTCATTTATATGCATCTCAGCATTCCTTTATGCTTGGCTTGCTATTGAACTAATAAGCCAGACTCCATCTCCACTAAGAAATTAGCTTTGCTGACGAGTGAAATATATCAATCTCTTATAGGCAATTGCAGCCGCAGCTGGTCTACAAATAACATTCGGCTTCTCTGACTGGACTTGAAGTTTATAACCTAAAAACTCGAGGCTCCGAATGGCTTCTTGCTTATTTGTTTTGCAGAAATCCTCTCTTCTGTGACAAGAAAATCCAAGTTGCATGATCAAAAGAGACAATTCAGATTGTTTTCAACTAATCCGATAGTTGTTTGCACGCTTTGCATGCGTGTATATGTATATACACCAGACCATTTGATATTTGTAGTTTTATCATTCCCCCACCCCCAGCCTCTTTCTAAAGCTTTCTCATATCTTGGTCATTTTTTTCCCCTCACATTTTTATTCATCATTTTTCTACAGAGAGGTTTGATGTATCTTGGAACACATAGGGCTAACTCTTGGTCATCCAAATATTGCAGAACCATAATGCACAGCCAACATGGGCAAAAATGAAAGACACTGTAAATTGTCAGTTTTCTTATCCTTGCATCATATAAAACAAGACTTTACTTTTGTGCCAATAACAGTCCCTGGCAAAAATACAAGACTCCAGAGCATAGCAGATATACTATACATAGGAAGAAGCTGTTTAGTTCTTCTCCCTCAGAATCATAATGGCAAGAACCAGATTACTAGAGGTTGCTTCAAGTAATTTGTAGACTTCTGTAAGTATGGCTCCCTTGTATAATAGAAAAAAAAACAATGATAACTTTTCCTTTAGCCTCTTTCATTCAACAGGGAACCCAGAAATAATATCAGCAATACATAGAAGGAAATTTATAAAGGGAACAAGAGGAGCAAGAAATAAGAAACTATATTAGAAGGACAAAAAGAGGCCAGGAAGGCTTACTGTTCTTCATCAAACTAGCCTAATAAAGTAAATTGCTTTTGTATAATTTGAAGTTAGACTTTTGGTTACAGCACCAGTGTTATATAACCTGCCATCAGACTATCTTTGCTTCCTTGAAGGATTAAAGGGTAGCATTAGAGCTTGACATTGATAGAAGTTGTCAGGAAGTATCTCTTTACTTAGAATTTAAATCTCCAGTGTCAGATGAAGTGCATTCTTGGATACGAAAAAGAACTTGAAGATGGCACTGCCAGATCTTTATATGTTACTTTGTTTGACAAATTCTGGAACATGAGTAAAATACCAGATAACTGAGGAAAGGAAAGGCATATACTGTTCCAAAAGGAAGACCCAGAGAATGATAGAATCATCAGTTTGATGTGGATATTTGAAAGATTCCAGAACAGAGCCTGGAATGCTCTACCCGACTCCATTGTTACAGTCTCACACAGTTTCAACCTCAAACTGTCTACCGTGGACCTCACCCCATTCCTAAGAGGTCCATAAAGGGGCATGCATAAGCGCACCAGCGTGCCTACCGTCCCTGTCTTACTGTCCCCATTTATCTGTACTTACTTTGTTTATGCTTATGTTTATACCTATACCTGCTATCTTGTACATGTCTGACAAACAAATAAAATAAATAGATCATAAGAGACTGCTGTGTAATGATTAGAAAACCATCAGTATTGATTTGCAAGAAAAAACATTTCATCGCATACTTTTGAGCAGAGAATAATCTCAGTAGTTTTTGTAATGCTGAAAATAATAATTAAAAACCCCTTCCTTTTTACAAGCCTGTAATCCCTTAATTCAGGATATAGAGTTCGGGTGACTGAATGGAACTGAGCTTTCATTGGCCAAATAGGTAACAGTCAATGCAAAAGGCAGGGATGGGGAATCCACAGATTAGCAAAACTTCAGAATAGTAGCTCAGTGTAACCTGAAAATAAATTAGTACAGAAAGGACAAATTAAATTTTAGGATGCATCGAGAGAAATATAGCTTCTAAATCACAGAAAGTATTTTTCCCCCCTCTTTAAATGCTGCTCTTATATATTTTGTCTGGGATGGGGCACCTTCCTTTAAGAAGGATTCAGAAAAATTGAAAATATTTAGTTTTCCTTAAGTTTCTTGACTCACATATGCAAACCTGCTTGAAAACGAAACAAGCTTTTTTTAAAAAAAAGAGAGAGAAAAAATTCAATGATTTGTCTCTCTTTCAGTGCCTCTAGAAATAGAATTTTTTTTTTTAAGACAAGAATTTCATATGGTAGAGACAGCTCCAGAGTTTTAGCATTCTTTTAATGAACTGAAGGCACACGTACATGTCCCAGGAAAATATTGCAGAATCCAATTTGGGTCGCTCATTGGGATCAAAGGTTTAGTGTTTCGAACTTTTGGACTCACTTGGGAACCCATCCTCAGGGAACTTATCTCTACCAGAAAGTAAATCAGACTAAACCTCTGGTCCTGGTGACCAACCTAGAATGGATCCTGTTAATGAAGTAGCTAAAAAACCCCACTGTGTTTCACTAGTCCATAAATGAAACAAAGAAAAGTAAGAAACAGAGGCTCCCTAATTGAAGTCCAGAAAGGGGATAAAATGCCTGAGGAAGGAGTTAACCAGTGACAGAGGAATGTGTGGAGGTGTTCCCATCACAGCACCCATTGCCAGTTAGAATGGAGGTACTTGCCTAGAATTAAATGAATTGTAGCAGGAAAACTGGATAGTAATGCTATATATACAGCAGAAAAAGTTACCTTTTGGGTGATGAAGGAAGCCACCCTTCCTAGAAGAATTAAATATTTTAGGAAATATTAAAAAAGGCAGGATAATAGGGTCCATCATTAGGGTCATAGGGTCTATCATTAAGTGTTGTATCTTATGATTCTTGACAAATGTACCAAAGACAAATTCCTTGTGTGTCCAATCACACTTGGCCAATAAAGAATTCTATTCTATACTACTAATAAACAATTATAAAATATTTCCCCTAAAAGAGAAATACAAATCTTAAAGGGAACAGAAACCCAGAGCCCCAGCTCCCTGTCCCCAGCAGATTTTTATTCATATATATTTAATGGACAGTATATTGACTGGGTCAATCTGTTTTTACACAATGTTAACAATAATAATACAATTAAGTATATATAATCCTAATTTTCCAACTTCTAACTTCAACCTGCACATTATACTTATATGTTTTAATAACATTTCTTCATGCAATATGTTTGTTATCCTGTTTAGTCATTAATATTTTAATATTTAAAAAATATTCAATATTCCACCATAAATCCAATATCCCAATTATTAAAAAAACCATCCATACAACCAATCATTAACCAAATTTAATCAATCCTGGGATTATATCTCGATTTCCCCTACAATTATCATCTTCAATAGCTTTCAACACATTATTAATAACAATATTACAGTTAGATTACTACCTCATAGACTTCTACCTCCTAACCTTGGTTTGCTTATGATTATAATAAGTTCTATTACTTACCTATCTATATTCTACTATTTTTCTAATTTGTATTTTCTACATCTTTTGGTTTCTAATACATTCATCATATTGAGAAATATTTTATCTCTATCTATCACCTCTTACTCTTTTCGAGACTTCATCATTTTTTCACTTTTTGGTCCCTCTTTTATATTTCTCTCTTGGAATCTTGTTTCTACCATTATTATACTGAGTAGATGTTCCTTCTATCTTACCCTTTGTCTTTTTCTGCCACATTATTTGAACACCCATCCATAGTCTTTTCATTGTTTTTGGGAGAGTACCCTCCCCCCTCCCCATTCTGTTGTAAATTCTTGGGGACTTATCTATTAGATTCATGCTTATTATTCTTGTCCCTTCAATGTCTACATCTTCTTCTACATTATTTTGTTTTGTCTCCTCTCCCACTCCTTCTGGTGTCTTCTCTGTTTTTTGAATATTATGCTCCTATTCCCTTCCCTTCCCTTCTTCCCCCTCCACTTGTTGAGGGTCTTCTACATTCACCTCTCTTTGAACAATCCCCTTATCTCCTTACGATTCTTTGTCATGGTTTCATATAGGCTTTTAAACATCAATAACATTTCTTCATAGACCTCCATTGTCCCCTGTTGAATTATTTTGCAATAGTTTGATGTATTAAAAATTACTCAATTCACCCCTAGAGCTCCAATGTCCCAATATCCCAAAACTCCAAAATTACTAACCTTTATCCAATCCCAGAATTATACCTCCAAGTCCCCTAATTTTATAGTCCTTAAAAGTTATTAGTTTACAGTCTTTATGATTTCCCAATTTATTTCTTCCCAATTATCCAAATTTTAGAGGCTTATTTAGTTTTCTTTTCTTTTCTTTTCTTTTTTCTTCTATTATCTACCTTTCTTTTCTTTTCTTTTTTTCCCAATCTCATAAAATGTTCTGTCAGTTAGCTTAATTAGTTCAAATCCAGATTTGCCCCAATTCCCTCCAGTCTTTCAGGTCCATCATTCAGTCAGTTGTTTTAATAAAAATCTCTTTATTTGCAGTTCAGTTTGCCTTAGAGAGTTTTAGAGAGCTCACTAGATGTTTCCAAACCTCCAGGTCACCTACCCAAATAGAGTCAAGGTCAGGTGGCCTTCCAGATATTGTTTACTTTTCTTAAAAAAGTATCATTTTCAGTTAGATTCCCACATTGTAATATTCTTCTTCCTCCAGTAGATTGCTCCCCTGCTCCCAATTCCAGCATTAAACCATGTCCCACAGCTGATTGCCAGACAGGAAGGGCATTAAAAATAAAAAAGGTAATTTCTACCAGTAATCACTTTTCACGTTGTTATTAATTTTTTTTTTCATCTTTGTTTTAAAATTTCCATTAGACATTTCTTTCATCTCTGGGTTTTAATCTTTCTCCGTGTATCTGCTCGTTGCTTTCTTAGTAAGAGACAGTATTTTTTGGAAATTTTCAGCTTGGATAAAATCTCTAACATAGAAGTTGGAAGTTATTTCACTTAGTTTCAATGCTCCATCCACACATTGCTTCAGCACAAATCTTATTGTCCTGTTGTCACAGCTTGTGACTTACCAAAATGGCCATTGCTCCTGTTGCCGTTCAGGAGAGCTTTCTTCGGACTTAACAAGGAAATTGCAATTTCCCTTGTGGTCTACAAAGTACCGCTCCTTTCTTCACTGCCCCTCCAGGATGGCTAGGACCCCAAAGAGTCTCCCAGCAGCAGTTACTGGCTATATTTTATGGAGCTTGGCAAAGCTTGGCTATTTTGCAGTCATTCTCGCCGCGACGTCAACAAATATTTTGGTGCATATTAAAAAAGACTGGGCCAGCCTATGTACAAGATAAAAGACTTCCAGCTCCAGGGTGATGGGGATTAAGACATGACCCTCAAGGACATAATAGGATTAACCCATCTGACAGCAGAGCTCACCACATGGCACAATCACCTGGGGACATTGCATCACCCAGCAAGCTTCAACCAATCCTGGGACTCAGACAGCCTACAAAGTTTTGACTCCTACAACAGCCAATAGAGTGCATATCCTTGCACAGGAACAGGAAGTTCAAGTGCAAATCCCAAGAGAGGGTATAAATACCTCTCTCTCTCAACTCCATGTGGTCAGCTGCCCAGAATCACCCATGTGTTTGATGGTTCTTCACCATTAAACCATCTTTCCAATCAGCCTCCATGTTTCCAGTGTCTTTTTTCCCACTTGGAACTGAACAAGATGGATATTTCTGCCAACAGTGAGAAGTCATGGCCTTGAGGAATATATTTACACTGGAGAACCTGGCCATGCAGCTCAGCCTTAAAGAGAGGAATGAAGTTGCTCAGGGATCTGGGAATGTCAGAGCAAGAAAAGAGCAGCCTGATGTGGTGCACTCTTCAAATACTCGAAAAGGTATTTCGCATAAAAATGTCAAGACCTGTTCTTTATTATTCCAAAGTGCGTAACATGAAATAATGGATTTACATTATAAAAAATAAGATCCACTTTAATGTAAGTTAATAGAAAAGGCTACCATTCAGAGGTATGGGATGCTCTTTTTTACTGAGTGTGAAATATTGAAGTTGAATATTGAAGTGGCTCTGTTATTTTTAATACCTGTTCTTGATCCAATATTTATTTCTTTTAACTTTATGCTTTTCATAATTTTAGAGTTTTTAATAACATTGTTTTGTAAATATTAGTAGTTTTTGTGTGCCACCCAGAGTCATTTGTTTTTGAGATGGGTAGCTATATAAGTATGACAAAGAATAAGTTCATGAAGGCTAGCAAGATTTATTGCAATTTTGGATTCCTACATGAAACTGAAAATTGATGGCCTAAAATAGTCCTTTCCAATTCTAAAATGTTATGAGCCTTATAATACGTTTGACTGTTTTGATACTCAACCCTCTTTACTCTTAGGAGAACAGTAATCTCATTTTCTATTTGTTAAGCATATTCAAGTTTATATGGCCTTTTTCTTCAAAAGAAATCTCTCCAGTGCTAAACAGACTTGATAAACAGATTCTCGGAGTTTGGGAGCTATGAACACAGACTGGAAGGCAGTATTCATATAAAACACTTACATTGGTTAGTGACTTAACAAATATCTGTATTTGTATTGCATTGGATCATAAATGAATAAAATAGGCTGGCTTTGGCCAATACGCTAATCCACAAAACACCTAATCAGTGTAATGGTAACCAGCTTTCTGTAAAAGTATGCCCCTTTAAGCAACTGATTAAAACTGATGTATTTACACGTAGGCAAACACACATATCCCCATGGACTGAAGATTCCAGAAATTAATAACAATAGCAACAATAATAAAAGCAAAAATAGTGCCAACAGTAATAGGAACCTTGGGTGCAATTCCAAAACATCTGGAACACCTACCATCAGCCCTGACGAGAATCATTATCAGACAATTGCAAAAGGCAGCTTTGTCATAAATATAGATTTAAGGGCTGAACAGATAGAAATCCTGATTCACCTGTGGCAGGAAACTGATGCAAGAGTTACAGGAAGTTACTTGAGAAGAGTGACTCAGCATTCAGTAGTGTTTCCCTTTAAGGAGGAGGGAACAGAATACTCCCTTTTAGGGGAAGGTTATAAAAGGAAGCTGAAAGAAGGCGTTCCTTCCTTCCTGCATTTCTACCTTTTCCTTTGTTACTTGCTTTCTTGTTTGACCGTTTACTGAACAGAAATTTTCCATGCCTGAATAAAGTACTATTTACTGCCACATGTATTGTATACTATTGTAGATAAACCACTGTGTGCTGTGTATTATTGCTCCTGGGTTATAGTATAGAGGCAGTCACTCTATAAAACCTCTGATAGCTCTAAATTTGCTGCATACACTCTGACAAGCTTTACTGGTAGTAGCCTACATCCTGCAGTGATACCTTTAACACATCAAACAACACTGATCTTCTCCAGCTCCATTGGGAAGTACTCCATAGGAGGATAAAATACCAAATCCAATTGAAACATCTGGCTGACTGTGCAATCAGCAATAATAATAATGAATTTATATTCAGCCCAACTTGCAGTTACTCTGGAAGTACTGAGAACAAATTCTTCCCTTAACAATGCTAATGGTCAAAGAGTTGTAACTTTGAAGGACAGAAAACCAATTTCTAGATTTAGTTCATCTCAGGGCTGTTCCAGGTGACTGCACTAAAGTATTACCCACCACTCCTTAAACCCATGAAAAGGCTTGCCAGGATAATTTTGTTGTCTGCACTGCTGATCCTGATTTGGCAACAAAATAGTGATGAAAACTGATGTCCTTATGTGAATAATATTGAATATGTATATTCATTATGTATAAATCAAGGATTACCTATAGTGTTAAACTCATACCATAATAGAGCCCACCTGAAAACACAGGGGCAAAGGAGAGATATGGGTTGAAGCAGAATGCAACAATGATAAGCAAACTTCACCTTTGACTAGTGCTGCAAAGAAAAAGCGCTGTTTTGAACCTGTGGTTAGATCAGCTGTGATGGAGAACCTGCAGTTGTGACTGATTCATACATAAAAAAACTTCATGGCTCTAGTTTTTCCATATTTAGAAGAGAGTATACAAACAAATCTGCAGTTGCTCAAAGATAAGAAGAACTGGCAACACTCATGAGGCCGAAGCTGCATTTATTTCCTGCTTTGAAATGCCCTTGCAACAAGATTTTATTCTTATTTCTCAGGTGTGCACACCAAGGTAAGCCAGGAGATACATTACAATAATGTCATACATTTCTACTGTAGCAGGCATGTGAGACAAGGTGGCAAGATGCTGGAGACTATCTGTAAATAAATCCTGCACTAAACCATAAGCCATGCTTTATAAAATGGAATATATAAGTTTGGCTACTGTGAACATTTCCATGTGTTGCTGAGCCTTTTATTCCTATTGTTCATTTCAGTACTTTGGTCAAATTACAGTAAATGGTAATTGCAACACTGAGACAGTCCTATTTCTTAGGTCCTCTCCATCTACCTAGGCCTGTGTTTCCTCACCTTGGCAACTCTAAGATGTGTGGATTTCAACTCCCAGAATCTCCCTGCCAGTATAATGGGTGGAGAATTTTGGGAGTTGAATCCCATGCCTCTTAGAGTTGTCAAAATTGAGAAACACCGACTTAGTAGCTCCTTATTCCAGTTCAAATATGTGCTGTGTTAATACTCTGCATCAGACAGACCAGTGTTTCTCAACCTTGCCAGCATTGTGTGGACTTCAACTCATAAAATTTTCTAGCCAGAATATTGGCTGGGGAATTCTGGGCAGTTGAAGTCCACACATCTTAAAGTTGCCAGGGTTGAGAAAGATCAGCGTAGATTAATCTTCCCCAGAATGACACTGTGTTCAGCTGAAAGCTCCTACAATCCTCAACCAATTGAGGATTATGGGAACTGAAATCTCCCAGTATCAAAAGGCCCCAGCATTAGAGAAGATTGCTTTCAAAGGGCTGGATAAACAACCCTGCTGAATCTCTCCTATTTTTCAGCAAAGTGGTTCTTCTCCTTTAGCTACAGAACATGCTTTAGCATTCGCCTCAGGCTCAACACAGCGCCATCCTATTATTGACTGCCCCAGAGAGCTGGTTTTCATTTCTTCTGACAGCTTCTTGTCAGACAGTGACTTTTGGATGTCACTTGATGTGGATGATTAATATGAAAACAATCTCCATTCTTAGTTTTCCCGCATTCTAGGATTGTCGGTGCCAGATCAAGTAGCAGTTTCATTTGGGAGATTAAATGCATGCATAAAAAAAACCCAAACCACATAACTAACTATTTCCAATTCTAATTATTTTCGCATTCCCTGGCAGTCAGGAGGTGGATTTTGCAGGAATCTAGGGAATTTTACAGCCACTCTCCTTTAGCTGATGGGCTTGTGAAGTTGCTTTGGGCTACATCAGAGATAATGAAAACAATGTGCATGTTTTGTTGCATAGGTTAAACATAATTGTACTTAGAAACTGGTGAATAATAGTAGAGAGGGATGTCAAACGTACTCCATGTGTTGCATATTCCTAGTTGGATTTTTTTCCATAGGATTCTTTGGTATATCTACCAGGAATTTCCATAGAAATGGCTGTTTTCATTGCTTATTTTTTACTCTAAATCTTTGTCATCCAGAATGTAAAAATAGTCTTATTACTAAATGAGCCCAAATAATCCTTTCGAACAATGAACTATTTTTCTTAATAAGTGACCAAGATGGCCTCCACTGGCTCTCCTATTCCTATTTTCCAACAACTGGCATTCAGAAGCTAATCATTTGTCTGATTCACTTTACAGTCAGCTATACCAATGGTCTTAGGTTGAACTACACACAGTTTAAAGAATATTTCTTGTTCCCATCTCTGAATCTTGCTATTAATCTTACAGTTGGGCATAAATGGCCTTTTTAAGCTATCCACCAAATCTGAGAGCAAGGAAACTATGTGAATGTGTTTTCTGTGTTTCAAGGGCTGTCCTGTTCCTTTCCTTGGGACTGAATGAATGAAGTATGAGAAGTCAGGAAGGCTTCGTATCAGAGTAGAGATAAGGGGCGTTGGTCCTACCTGATATGCTCCTTCTCTTCATTGGGAGAGATGATCTATTCCCTCCCTAGGCTACGATGTGGACCCTGGTCAAACTGGGCAACGCTATGAGAGAGAGAGGGTAAGGGCAATATCTTTATGGAACCTTGCAAGAAATTGGGGAAGAAGGGGCGGCACTGGCCCTTTTATATTGCTACTCAGTCATAAATCTACTAAAGGAAGGAATGAATCATTTCACATATGTTAATGGATCAGCTCTCCCAACTGGAAGGAGAAGAAGCTCTCAGTGCCCTGGAGAGAAGAATATATAAGAAAAGGGAGGAAGTCCATATGCATCCATATGCAGCCTTGGCCAACCCATTTTAATACATTTATGAAATGTATAGATCACTTCAACCTGAAATTAATCGGTATACCCAGAGGCAACAATAGCAATATATCAATGCAGTAGCAGCCACCATAAATAAGAAATATATATTACAAAGAGGAAAACATTAAACATAACAATCATCGGTAACGAAATGCAGGAATACCACAATCCTCTGAAGAGAATGTCTCTGAAATTCTCTTCTCTGAAAGACATTCAAAAGCAAATCCCTTTCATCATATGTAATGAGGAGCAGCAGTAAAAAATAAAAATAAAAATAGAAGAATATTTCTACCCTGTACTGATTATTTATTTGGTATCTCGCTCTTCCATCTATGGAGGGCTCAAGGCAACATTCAGTTCAGGATAAAACACAATAAACATAAAAGTCATGCAGTCATAATTTTAAGATGTAAACAAAGCCCAGATCATTTATTGCATTAAAATTAGAAAACTTTCTTCAAATTATTAAAAGAATATCAGAAGTTGTGTGTTGTGGTTTTTGAAGCCGATCTAAAGCAGAATAAAGAAGCTGCTCTCATCCTTCCTTACAGTAGGCAGTTTCACAATGATGGATTCTAGGCTGTCACCAGAATGACTGTGTGAATGTCCACAGACATAATTTTGTTATATGGTAGGCAAATAATAAGGCAATGATGATTTCAGATTGGGACAATCTTTTTAAGATCTGTTAGGATAATATGGGAAGAGACTGTCTTTAATTTGGGAAGAGGCTGACCATATGCCCTGCCATTACTAGGGCAAAGGTTGGCAGCTGTAAAATTCTGATTCTGCTCTACAAGCAACATAGATTCACACACACACCTTAGCAGACATTTGGCTTGGTTCCTCAATACTCACAAAAGCTAGCAATTAATCCCTGAGATTTTACAATGGTTCAGTTTAATTAGAGAGGGATAACTGGGACTACTAGTGACTGGAGGTTATGGATACACTGGAATCCCTGAATTACAAAATGGTGACCTCTGTTAAAAGGCTTTATAGAATCAGCAATTAGACTATTGGGAAGCTGATGCAGCTGTTTGAAAAGCAACATTCCATGATGTATGAAATGTAAATCAGACAGTGGCATCAGATATCTTTCCTTACTTATGGACAATCTTGACTTTGGAAAAAGGTACATCTCTGAACTGGTTCCTGTTAGTTATTCCAGACTGACAGTCAAAGTCTAACACATCTAGCAGGATATTATCTTGCAGCAACTTCTTATCAGGCATCAAAGACCAGCTCCACACATGAAAGTTCAATTAAGTTGAATTATTTCTAAAAGGAATACCAACAGGAATCATCTCAGCTAATGATCAGCACCTGGTTAGATATACTGTAGATGAATCAACAGCACTCATGATGGGTTGGGCTTAGTTTGCTTATGGCTATGTTAGGGATTCTAGGCTGATTCCCCTTTATCACTCCTCCCCCCAGGTTCTGCCATTCCATCTTCTACAGATCTATCTTTGCATTTATCACCCTAGTCTATTAAATATTTATTTACTAAACAATTTATATCATCACCCAACTCACACACAAATGATCCCAGGTCGCTTAGCACATTAAACATTAAGTCTCAGTCCTTCCCAGTTTTCTTATTTCTTGCTGTTTATGCTAAAGTACTATTACTGGGAAAAATAGATATCCAGCACAGTCTTCTCACTTGCTGCCTCCTCTTTGCTCTTTGCAGCAAACTTTAAATTATCTGTCTCCAGTCATTTGCAGCATCTTTCAGCTGAGATAAATAAAAAGAAAGATGAGGCCATTGGTTGATTGCACTAGACTTTATTCACACTGGGCAGATGATGAGAACTTTCCCCTCTTTTAGAATAAGTTACCATTTTGTGGCAGGTTATCCGTTAGAGGTCTTGAACTTTGTTTCAGCTGTGATTGGGCAACTTAACAATTGAGCTTCAACTGGTTTCCCATTACACTAGTCTGTCAGATCCTCCTGTCCAGGATCAAGAGCCCAGTAATCCCTGAAGAGAATTTAATGAACCACAGGTCACTCTGGTTCAACATAAGCCCCTGATATTGCCATTGTGCTTGGCCATGTATTCTTCCTATTATTTGAGAATTTGGACACTTGATCCTCTGTAGTTTTTCAGCCATGCAGAAATCTGAAGCTTTAAAAAGGCCCAAAAACTCTTGAAGCATAGAATCAGCAACAAGTAGGGAGCTGAACCAAGGTAACACTTGGACTTGACTGTCATCTCTCATATGGAGTTGGCAACAAAAGAATGTTAAACAATAGCTCTCTTGCCAGTGAATTCTGGAATCCTGAAAGTGAGATCTGTTTGTGTTTCTTCTACTTTTTATGATTAGCTGATATTTAGCGAGTGTCCTTGGCATTGATGGTCAGATTAAGACATATTTTAAGGGGTGATTGGGCCATTCAATCAATGATCATCTAAAAGGCAAGGGAAAATTTCTTGGGATTTATCCTCATGTCCTGCTTACCATAGAATACAGCTGTCTCAGTTGTTCTACTCTTTAAGTGGTTTTTTTTCTCCACTTCTTCCAATCCAAATGTTGCTGTATGGATAGTTGGTAGTGCCTCATTGGCAATTTGGTTGATGACACGGCCAGGTCTCAGTCTATATTTAAGTTTTCTGCAGATACATCCTTCTTATCCCAGTTCTGGGCATTGTCTTCTGTACAGCATACATTTTGGTTTAAGCTGCAATTAAGTAATATACCTGGTTTGCTCATAGTAGACCTGTTAACAGCCAGGATGTATGCAGGCTGATGGGGCATAGGAACATGAGATGAAGGGTGAAGTTCCTTGCCTATCCATTTGCATTCAAAACCATTTAGTTAGGTTTTTTTATTTTTAAACATGGTAAAATCATTTTTCCAAGACATCACCTTTTTTTGTATCAACCTTACCTCAAAACTCTGCCTAGTGGTTGGGTGCTATAGTTCCTTCCCATTTCAAATATTGTGTAAAATATAGGAATGAAGCAGTGGACGTTGGGAAATTGCTAGCCAGCCTAGAGAGAGGGGTTAAGTGGAGAATTAGTCTTGAGTCTTTGCACAGCCGCAAGAGGCATAAGCCTGACCTCCAACCTCTCAAGATCCATAAAACCTACTTGTTCCCAGGGGAAGGTAAGCAGTTTGGAGAGATTCTTGTAGTATAGGTAGACGTTAATAAAGTTGCTGACTTAGGCTATTCACAAGTAGTTATGGTTGTTTATGCCTGCCAATGGGATGAGAAACGAGACTGTGTGTGTGTGTGTGTGTGTTTGAATAATAGAATGTGAAAGCAGGATTGGAAGGAATCATGGAGACCAGTAAATTCAGCCTTATGCTGAGTACAGGAATCCATATAAGCATTCCCAAGAAATGGACATCCAGTCTTTGTTTAAAAGGTCTCCTGTGAAGGTGATTCCATCACCTCTGTTGCTGAAAAAGTCTCATCATTAGAACACTTTTCTTGTAATCCTAACCCATTTTTATTATCTTCCAGAAAATAACTGAACTCTAGACAATTTTGTCCTATGTGTTAAAATCCTTCAGATTCTTGAAGCCAGTGATAATGCCTTCCTGAAGTCTTTTCTTCTCTAGGCCAAATATATTCAATGTTCCAATGACATTTTTCCTTCTACAGACTTGATCATGATGGAATAGTATTACTGATGCAGCCAAAAATTGCACCTGCTTTTTTCAGTTTCATTCCATGGCTACTTCATGTCCATTGATACTTAGATCCTTTGAATATATATTGCTCATCTCTCTCTCTCTCATTCACATTCTCTCCATTTTATATTCATGGGTTTTTGGTTTTTTTTGTTTTTTGTTTTAAATCTAACCAGTTGTAAGACTTTGATTCTTGTTGACATTCATCTTGCTGTGTTTGCTCATAATTCCAAAGCTTGCCAAGATTCTCCTGAATCTTGATAATGTTCCTTAAGTCGTTTGCCATCTCCCTATCTTTATGTCATCTGTAAATGGGATCATCTCTTTTTCAACCTTACTCATCCAAGTCATTCATAAATCTATTAAACTGTACAGGCCTAGAAATCTTATAGTGTGCAATTTCATACCAATTTGCAGCTTGATGTGGAGCCACTTATTTATACTTCCTGCTTAAAAGTGTTCATTCAGCTCTGTATCCATCTAATGCAGGGATGTCAAACTCAATTTCATTGAAGGCTGCATCAGGGTTATTTTTGACCTCAGGGGCCAGGGTGAGCTTGGCCAGGATGGGTATGCTCAACATCATTTATGTGATCAAATGCCACTTTTGCTAATAGTTTGTTTTGCTATTACTAACAAAAACAGAGCTCCTGGGCTACATTTTCAGGTGCAACAGCCTCCTGCAGCCTTCTGCCAGTGAAAATGGAACTGAAAATGAAAATATCCTTCCAATCTTCACAGCAGTTATAAATACAATTATATTTTAACCTCTCTTTCTAACATTACATCATGGCTTTCATCTTTCTATAATCTATCCTGTGTAATCATCAAAACCATAAATCATACATTCCCCTTTTCTTTTATTCAAAATATCCATAAGGAATTTCCAGTCACCCATAAAATATTTTTTCTCTCTCTATGAAATAAGGCAATTTAGTAGGTTCTGTCATCTTTCCTAACCACTCTTCCATAGTAGGCATTGCCAATTTTTTCTATCTGTGCATGCAATAATCTCACTGCATTTATCAGACATAAAAACTGTTTATCTATCAGCCCCAGGGGGAAAAGTTCTGGGTTTGATTATATGTTAATCTTTAAAATCCTCTGAATCACTGTATATATTTGAGACCAAAATTTTCTAGCTTTTTTACATGTACAGCGCGCCAAAGGTTTCCAACATGAATTTGAGGTACCTTTACACATTCTGGATAACTTTTTCTGCTGTCATATATCAATAATGCATCATTTTACAAATGATTCCTTAAGATTATAATATGAATTTCAACCCTTTCAGTCATATATTTGCCCATTGTTCCATTTGTATATTATAACCAAAGAACTTAGGCTATACATTCCTTGATCAGTTTTTCTTTTGTTTCAAATGTCAATAAAAGTGTATATATTTTAGCAATTACATGTTGATAATTATGTTCATAATTTGTACACAATTCCATTTAAAATGCTGTTTTACATTATTCAATACCATGAATTATTTTTTCTACTTTATATCTTTCTGATAAACTGTAAAGAAGACAACCGTTTACAACTATGTCCCTTTGCCATCAGTTGTCTTGACTTTATTTTACATTCTCCTTGATAAAATACTTTGCCTGTTGTTTTTCATTTATGAAATGCTTCTTGTTCTGAGAGTCATAAAAGCATTTTGGGGTCCAACCTGGGTTTGTGTCTCTTCCATATTCTCAGTATGGCACATCTAACATAATGATTTTTAAAATTTCCATTAACCTTGATGATACCGAAGTATCCATGCCACCCAAATCTCAAGGTATGTTATTCTAATTCTATTTTTTTTATTTCTCAGCAATTACTCATTTTTCATCCAAACAACAAAGCTGCAAAACTTGTCTATGGAGATCAAGCTCACAGTTGTCCCAAAGGTACTTTTTGCTCAAGAAGCACTGCACTTTCTTGCTTTTCTTTTCTTTCCATTCCCCACCATTCAGTCAGAGCTCAAGAAGTTTCTTGGATGAGAAATGAAATGTCTTCATAGAAAAACAGAAAAGCCCAGTTTGAAAAGGCATATTTGGGACAAGCTGCAAAATTCAATTTCAGATCAAGTTAACCCAAATCTCTCCTTTCTTTTTCATCTTGCAACATTGTGTAACTTAACCTTAAATTTAACTCATGGCTTTTCCCCTTGCCATACAACTTGGATAGATCTTTGTTTACCATTGTTTAAAATGGATGTCAGTTGTCAAAAAATGTGTCTGAAACGAACATGTTTCTAGGAAGAGCATTTATTTTTATCATAAAATTTCCCCCCAACAATAACAATTTTATATATAGATATATTTCATTTTAACATATCTGTTTTAATTTTATTCCATATCCTAACATATTTATTTTGAAATAACATGCAATTCCTATTGAGTAAAACACCCAAATATTGTACTTTTTTCCTCAGTCTTAAAATCAGCTTACTTCATCCATTTTATCTGATTCTCCATTTTAATATTTTTGTTAACATCTTTATCTTCTGATTATTAATCTTAAACCTGCATAATAATTATTTTAATTTTACCATTAATTATTCTATTCCCTTTAATGGATTCTTCAAAACCATTACAAATAATCAGCAATTGGCTGCCTTACTGATTGTGCCTTCTGCTCCTGCCATTTTTGCCTACTTTTCATTGTAGTGATAATAATTTTTTGGTCTTCCATTTAGTTGGAGACTTTCTGAACTGGTCCCTGCAGTTTTCTTGGTAAGATTTTTCAGAAGTGCTTTGCCTTTTTCCAGGGCTGAGAGAAAGTGACTAATCCAAGGTCATCCAATTGGCAGATGGGACTAGAACCTTAACCTAGGTATCTTGGTTTGTAGGCTGATACTTTAACCACTACATAAAACTGGTTCTTTGGTAGTCATATAGCTCTGTTTATTTTAAATGGGCTGCCCAAGAAGACGACAGATACTCAAGAATAGCAATGGTCATTCAAAGCTGAGAATCATTTGTATAACAGCATTTTTTTATAATTTGAAATGAGAAGTTTAGGTAGATTTCTAGCTTCTAATATACTCTTTTAGCATATTTGAAAGCTAAGACAATATATCAACATAATTCAACTTCCCTTACAGAATTTAAGTCTTATCATGCTGGTCCTAAATTTATGTTTTCTTTACCTTAAATACAATTTGATTCTTTGAGCTGATAGATGGTTTCTTTTAGTAGAGCCATTAATCACAATTGTTATATTCAATATAACAAGGCACAGAGCCAGCGTCAAAGTCTCTGGCTTTAATAATGATTTAAAGTAAGCATGCAAAAGTTTTTACTGTAAAAGACCTTGGAATTTATAGTGCTGAAACAGTAGGAATACACTTATCTTCTAAATGCAATAGCTTCACAAAGTAAGTGCAAGAATCTGTATTTCAGAATCCATAATACCCAAGAGAGGCCATTCTAAATTGCATGTCTGACCTCAGAATAAAATGCTGGAGGGGCACAAGATTACAAAAATCTATTGGAACTGGGTAATCAAGAGCAACCTTCCAACAAGGTTTATGCTTTTCATTCATGAAAGCATTACACAAATTCTCAGTAATGCAATCTTCTCTGAGGGGAGAAAAAACATATTTTGACAGATAGAACTTCAATTTTCTAGTCTTGAATGTCTCACTGCTGTAAAGCTTATATTATTTGTCAAGTATGTATACAATTATCCATTATATTTCAGATAAATCACTACTCTGATTGTTCCACGAATACGGCAAGCTGGCAATTCTTTTCAATCTGAACATTTGCTGCTGCTAGACCTCTGAAAATATATGTTCAGAAAGCCTTTAGCATGTCTGCTTTACTTTGACCCTTCCCCTAATACTTATTTTTTTCAGAATTTCCCAATGCTCCTGAACTGGTTTTCCCATCTAGAAGGTGCCTACAACTTCTACTTCCTCAATCATTTCCCCCTGTTTATGTCTAAGTATTATTTCTGTTCCCTCTTCTACCTTTTGGATGATAAAGTTATCTGTTAAGAACATCAAATACCTGTTGATCTCCCTCTTGTCACAAACTTTGATTCCCAGTTGAAGATGGAGAAGTTGAAACTACCCATTCCACAGTACTGTGTATCCTGTATGCCTTGACCATCTGGAATCTAATGTCTCTTATTTTACTTGGACACCTCAGTCCTTCATTCCCTGATTTTTTTTAGTATAACATTCCTAGAAAGGCTCTTTTGTTTTTCCACAATTGGTTGTTTTTCTTATTTTTGATGCCTTTGTTCAGTTTGCACATACAAGCTGCTAGTGGATGGAGTTTTCTTTAAATCCTAGCAGGTCTTTCACTTTAAATTGCAAAGTGGAAATCAATATGTTTACATGCCAGTTGTATTCATTTATTCGACCTGAGGAATGATGCTACCTGTTATTTATTTCGCTCATGGATTTGAAAAGTACCTGTGATAGTAATAGTGAATGACTGTCAGTGAGCTTTTATAGCTTTTGCACATGCATTTTCTCAAATATTTTCTTAAGCATCAAGCTCAGTGAAATTGACATATTGTATGTATTTTGTACAAACAGAACAAAAAAGCACAATCAGTGGAGCTATGAGAAACCTCTGCTTTGGTTTATGGTTAACTTCATAATTAACCAGTAACATATTAGCAGTATGTACTAGCAGTATGTTACTATCAATAACATTCCTAGAAGTGGTTATGCCACTTCTTTCTAGCCATGATGGAAACCCAAATGTATCAACAATTTTATTTGTTTGTTTACTTATTTATTCAATACATTTATTTAGCTACAAGGTACGTTAAATCAGATGTACAGTGCTTCAAGACAGAACCTGGTCATTGCCTAGTTCCATAAGATAATGTTCAAGAAAATGAGTTTTACAGATGATGCCTAAGAAAGATAAGTCAAATATGATGCTCCATATTGTAATGGAGTAATGAGTAGAACTGATTGACTGGGTAGAACAAAAGGGAAATGAATAAGAAGGATCTAGAGTTCTGCATGGTTGACAAGTTATTAAGAGCTCAACTTTCACAGAAGGATATGTACAGTATATATGTATGTATATACATACATAC
>JAEANM010003284.1:0-22683 GCA_017656035.1 Myanophis thanlyinensis
GATATTTTCTTGAAGACGCTCTTCGTAACTTGAAAATTTTGTAACTAGAGCGTTTCGTATGTAGAGGTACCACTGTATTAGTAGATTTAGGGAGGATGGAAGCTGGCAGGCTGGATGGCTGTTTGGAACTTACAAAGTAATCTTTTTTTTTTTAACCTAGTATATTGATAATCCCTCTCCATAAGTCTCTATAGGGGAGTGTAGGGGAGCAAATGATGACACGAGTGTCATGACATCATCATATAATTGACACAATTTACATAGCTGCCCCAGACTTGCATCATCCATTTATTTTACTTATACTTTTATATTTATTTTAAAGATAATATGTTACATATAAAATAGACAATTAAAAAGAAAGACAAAAATTATAGACAAGATAAAAAAGAAAGGGATAATTAAGAAGTATGCACAACATATATAGAATCAACATTAAACATACATCGTCCACCCTGGTTGAATGTTGGGAAATGTGTTTCAAATAAATCTGATAAATTCCCCCTCCCCTTGCACAGTGGGTCTACAAATAATTATAAACTTCTTATCTATACTTGCTATGTTTGATTTATTACTATTTTACATCACATTTTTGCAAATTAGCATTTTGAGAATGTTGACATGCAGTTCTAGTTCTTACTGTGTTTTTCCTCTTAGTTTTAAGTAACGCTTTGTAGAAAGCAATAAAATTAAGGATAAGATTTACATCTTTCATCAAAGCAGTATACAGGTTGATAACTGTTTTGGTACACGGCTTCATTTCTGGATGCCAAGTGTTTTAAATTAAAAATATACAAGAAATTAATCTGGTTTACTCACTTATTTAATTATAGAGTTCAGCCAAACAAAGAGGACTAATTCATATAAAACAAAGGAACAAAACAGTCTCTTATCAAAATCCTTGGGTGTTTTCTTCTATTCATGAAAGGTCTTTTTGTCTGATGTTGTACAACTAATCTCTGTTTTGATAATCTGGATTAGAATTCTCATATCCATCCTTCATTTAAAAAAAAAATCTAATTATGCATAAAAACTAAATAGCTCACCACTACATTTGTTTATCTCTCCTAATTTTATTGCTCCCTGTGTTGTATTCCTGATGTCACAAGGTAAGTCTCTCTTTCTTTTTAATATATGCTTATATAGGGTATAGGTAGTCCTCGATTTACAACGCTAATAGAGGCCAACATTTCCATTGTAAGTCATGATGATCAGAAATCAAGGCATCCATGTGCCTGAACCAATTTTATGATTTGTTTCTGTGGTGTTCATCAAAAGAATGCAATAACCAGAAAGCAAACAGTGCAGCTGTAAAGGAAATGCTGTGGTTACAAAGCAAGTCCATTCATTCCTATGGGTGTTTTTTTGCCAGAAAAATGTCTGTAAAGGCCAGAAACCAACTAAAAACTTGTAAATTGTGCTCACCTAACTGTGGAATGCTGCAACCAACCGTAAAAGTGAACCTGTGGCCTAGAATCCAAAATGTGATTGTGTGACTCTCTCTCTCTCTCTCTCTCTGTGTGTGTGTCATTGTCAGAATTCCAGAACTGGCTCCAAATTACCTTTTGTGGGGAGTTTCCATTGTAACATTGAATAGTCACTAAGCAATTGTTAAATAAGGACTACATGTATATATTTATTTACTTGTTTCTAATGACTGGATAATGGCAATCTATCTGGTAATAACCTTTAATTATTCAATACAATTAAGAATGTGGATGGCCATGAAAAACTGAGCCCTTAATCCTAGATGAAGTAGGAAATAACTGACTAGAAAGACTTCATTGTTAAGGGTTCAGTCTTTTGAGATGGAAAGACTGCTAAAAGCTCTCCTTTCCTTATGTGTTAACTGGAGTTAGTTCAAGCATTTTTAAAATGGGAAAAACAATTCCAGGGTGCCTAGGTTTATAAATGTATTCACTGGCAAGAAAAAACAAGTCAGCAAATGTTGACACTTAATTATAGACAATTAAAATTCATGAATAGGATGTAGCTTGAGAACTCAAACTAAGAGTTGGCATCTGAATGCATCTTCTAATATATATACAGTGAGGTATGAAATTCACTGGGTTACTTTTAACTGGTCACTCATTCTTAACCTTTACTGATTAGTGGGGTTATTGATTTGAGCTTAAATGCTTCCCTAGGCTCTTTGGAAGGACACTCTTCCCTTTCCAGTTGTCATCTAGTCTACCAAGGTATCTTCCTATGTGAAACATTTATTTAATATTTACAGAACTGTTTTTACTTCTCATTCAATGCAGTGTTTCCTGGGTATACAGGTAAACTCAGATGTGCTACAATTAGTGTAATTCAAGACAAGATAAACATATTTGACATGTTAGAACAAGAAATTTGGCCATTGATTTTTTTTTAACACTCAAAGCCTCTGGACAACACATTTTTCTTTCTCTTTCCCTCTTCAGAGACTTTATGTATATTTATGGAAATTAGATCCTAGAGCCGTGATGGCGAACCTATGGCACAGGTGCTGCAGGTGGCACATAGAGAAATCTTGCTGGGCTCACAAGCTGTCCGCCAACGTACCTCCAAGTGAGCATGCACGTGTGATTGCGAATGCATGCATGCGCGATTGCAGAGACCCAGTTGATCTTTGGGCCTCTGCTGTGCATGCGCTCAATTGTAGCAGGAAATCCAGCTGGTCTTCAGAGTTCTCCTGTGCATGCACATGCAATTGCTCATGTGTACATGAGTGCCTGCGTGCAGTGTGCATGCATTGCATGTGCAAAAGCTACATGCATGCACAGATGGTGTGGTTGCACAAGCAGTGCACGTGGAGAAACTACATGCAAGTACAGATGGCATGCGCAAAATGCATACTTTTCGGCACTCAGTATGTAAAAGGTTTGCCACCACTGTCCTAGAGGCTTTGAGAATAAGGAAATTAGTGGTGGCTGCCTTGATCTTCCCCAGAACTTTAATTTATAAAACTGGAGAGGACAACTAACACAGCAATGCAGGTTGACTCTATTCTTTTTACTGCTAGTGTTGCTGCTGTTTTAGTGTTGTTTTCTTCATCACTGTCACCATATGCCTCTGATAAGAAGTATCACAAGAGAGAAGCTGTGAGGAAGGATACTTTGCCCAAAGGCTGCAAAATTGAGCATTGATCTTGGTGTCAAATTGATCCTATACCTATTGATCCACTCCATTCTCCCTACTTCAGATGTATTTTGAGGGCTTTCTAAAGTACTGACAGCTATAAAGATTAAGACTGTAGAGGGTAACTCAAAAGTAAGACGAATATGTATTATTCAGCAGTCTAGACTGCAGTGCTAGGACACAACTATTTATGTTACCTAAGTAAAAGGACTACATGCTTGAAAAAATAGAACAGATGTAGCAATAGCAGTAGCACTATAGTGCTTTACAGCCCTCTCTAAGCGGTTACAGAATAAGCTTATTGCCCCCAATAATCTGGGTCCTCATTTTACCCACCTCAAAAGGTAGGAAGGCTGAATCAACCTTGAGCCTGGTGGGATTTGAACTGCCAAATTGTAGGCAGCTGGCTGTCATCAGAAGTAGCCTGCAGTAACCACTGCACCACCAAGGCTCATAGCATGTATGTAATACTATTCCTCACCCCCCCCTCCTTGTACTGGATTTCAACATCCAGAGTCTCCAGCCAGTAAAACAGAAATATGGTGCATTTAAACCACCATATATACTGGTATATACAATGAATAATGAGCCTGATAGATCAAGTCAAAGATCCACTAGCTAGCATTCTACTTCCATCAGTGGCCTGCCTGATTTGCCTCTACTTGACATATAGGAATTTTTCTTACATGATCTCCTTTATGTAACATTATCTTAGATTAGCCAAGAGGTTTGCATGATCCAATTAATGGTATGGAGTATTGTCGGGACGTCGATGCCCATTGGCTGGCCTGCCAGCCAATGGGAAGCGCGGAAATTTGAAGTCGCGGCAAATATAAAAAGCCGCAGCTTCCCTCAAGTTTCAGCCTTTGACTGACAGGATCCGCATCGTGAGTTTTACTCACGGTTTGAAATAAATGGGACACCTCGCGGTCATCCAAACGGACCCGGATTCTTGAGTTTTCTTTCACCGATTTGGACCAGGTTTTCGGCTAAAACATATCTAGTGAAAATTGACTCTGAAGTCTTCCTTTTAATTAGTTTTCACCTAATTAAAAGTAAATGTTTTTCTACTTTCTCAAAATGATCAATCACATGGTCCAATCACAGTGCAGACTGGCAGCCGGGTAGCATCATTTTGCCTTTCTTAGACCAGGTGTGAGAATGAACTTGGTTCCCAAGAGAAAATATTTTGTTTTGGCTACAGAATCCCCTCTATTTTAAATCCCCCCTCCTTATCCCTCAGCTCCAGTGTGGCAACACTGGAGCAGTGAAAAAATGACTTTGGTAAGGTCAACTTCTAGAATAACACCCATTATGAGCTGGTAAGAGAAGAAAGATCTGACCAAATACAATCCACTGAAGAGAAGATAACGGCAACACTCCAGTATTCTGCTAAGAAAACCAAATGTACATTCATGATACTGGGAGATGATCCTTCCACCTCCCTCACACCCCAGGTTGGAAGGTATCCAGCAAGGTACTGAAATACAACAGTTGAGAATAAAGCCCATGCTTATGCTGAGGTTGGACTAAAAGTCAAAGGGACAACAGTTGCAGATGTGGCCAAAGGCAAAAGGAATGTTCAATGCTGCAAAGATACATATACCATTTGCATGTGGTACTGTATATATCAGATCCAGGAACCAAAGCAAATTTGATGTTATCAGAGAAAAACAAGAAGTGACAAAGAGTGATCATTCCCCTCCCTTCCAAATTCACACACTGGGATAAGTCCCATGGTGATGTGCCATGATATCCATGAAATTATGAACTGGAACCCAAAAAGTAAATCGAAGTATCCAGAAGTTCAGATGCAGCTTTGCAACAGGATGTGCAGTATAACTGAGACATTCCCAGCCTGTCCCTTAAAGCCAGTTGCAAAATAGGGTCTCACTTCTGGTTATCTTCCTGCGGAACCTCTTGTATGACAGTTACTAGTCCTTTTATCCTACTATGTGAATGTTTCCTACAGACATTTTTAAATTAGAGAAAGAGAATCCAATTAAACAAATGAGTCAAAAATATTACACTTTTTTTATCATTTTTGGAATAACAGAAAAAGAAGAGACAAAGCACAAAATGATAGAAATAGTACATATAAATGCTTTATCGAAAGATGAAGTTTAAAAAAATAAACATTAAAAAAGGAAACAAAGTAAAATACTTTGTTATCACAACGAACAGTTTCAATTCTATATATATGTGTATATATTTCTAATACTGTACACTTATGTAAGTATCATGCTTTTTTCTGAACCTACTGTATTTTGTATAAACGAGTCCCATATTTCTTTATACAAAGTCTATGTCTATAGGCAATCCGTAAGTAAAAAAAACCCTATATTTGTCCATTTGATCATTAGCTACACATTTGTGTGCAGCAAAAGTCAGTGATCCTCTAGAACAGTGTTTCTCAACCTTGGTGACATTAAGATGTTTGGACTTCAACTTTGCCAGCTTTGCTGGCTGGGGAATTCTGGGAGTTGAAGCCCAAACATCTTAACATCACCAAGGTTGAGAAACACTGATCTAGAAAGAGTCCCACTTGAACAGGAAATTAGAGTCAGGTGTTTCAACCAATGGGATGATACTCCAGTGGGAGGATGGGAGGTTCTGCCTTGAAGTATTCAAAAAAATTTTCTTTGGTACTGAATATCAAAGTGTGATCTTCACAACGTAGTATAAAATTGTGTCATGTCTCGAGCAGAAGAGCTAGTTATGATGCTTGGCAAGATGACAAAACTATTCCCAAAGAGTTTTGCTCCCCCAGATCACTGTCAAGTAGATTGTGTACAAATGGAGGCAATTCAGCATCACTGTTACCTGCCCCAAGAGTGGCCAATCAACCAAGATTATTCCAACAGCAAGCTATGTAACACTCCAGGAAGTGATGTAAGCATGCCTAAACAATATGAATTTGTCTGCAGCCTAACCTCAACCTTTGCTGTTGTACTGCTACCTACCTGGCCCACAGTCAAATGTAGCTCCAAATCAAAACTCATGGTTGGAATATTACATTCCTGAGCGAGTGCCTCCAATGTGAATTTAGCAACACCCGCTTTCTAAAGGTCACATATTTTCATTGTGATTCCTCTCCCCCTCCTTTTTTTTGGTCAGGTTGTGAAAGTATCCATGGAAGCATACCAAAGGAACTGCCTACAAACATCTTCACACAATGCTTTTTCATGCAGTGTTGACAGAAGAATGAAAAGAAAAACAAACATCAGCAAAAGAGAGAGAAAAAGAAGAGGAAAGAGCAAGCTTTTTGTCAGCATGTTTTGCTTACACTGAAGCCATGAGACCCCATGCCCTGTTAAGAGAAACAGATTCATTTTTCCCCAGTATGAAATAATATTCTTGCAACAGTTCATAAAGAAGCAGTGGAAATGAAAGAACAGAGGAAATGATGGATTTCCCTGTGATTCTTGCTTCATTTCCTTTCTCTTTACCTTTATATGTAATAACTTGTTTGCTCGATTTGGCTTTGCTGGTATCAAGCAATTTCAGAGTAACATATTTCAACTAACTACTTAGGTAAAAACCAGATGTAAAGATCTATTACCATCAATGTTCTTTTTTTAAAAAAAAAGTTCATTTGAAGGCATCTTGCTCAGTTTTGAATCTGAAGTGTAACTTACTACAATTAAATCAACTTAGTACATTTTTAAATGTAAGTGCTGCGCTGGGATTAGAAAAAAGATGCTGGCTTTAAATTATCCATTTACTCTGGATTGGCATTTTCTGATTGGCTTTTTGAACATTTATATTGACGTCTCACTATTGTAAATTAAAATGAATAAAATGTGGTAAGTACATTTATGGCATTATCCCTCATTTAAAGTTATCGTTTAAAATAATACATAAAAGTAATGTTCACTTTAAAAAAAAATCAAAGCATTAGCCTCTAGCATTCTTATTTGCAGGAACATGTTTAAACTCTGCTAAAGCCCCAAAGGCATTTTTAGAAAATACAAATAGTTGGTATCTGTAATCCAAAGCCTTCATGAAAATACTTGGAGAAGGAAGGAAGGAAGGAAGGAAGGAAGATGAGGCAATTGGAACAATTTCATCAGTTTGTACTTTAGTAAATAAATGTTTCATAGTGGCCATATTCTCAACCTTGGTGGCCATATTACTGGGGCAGCCAGCTGGTAAAAACCTGAGTTCTCTCTTAGGTAGCTATTTTGTGAAAGTACCCAATATACTGTATATTTCTACCATTTTCTCCCTCTCCTGCCCCCTGTGTGTTTATCTCCAACAGATAACCTAAGCAAGGAAGTTGCAGAAAAGGGGCATAAAATAAGTAATGGTTGGGAATGTGTTTATTTTGCTCAATAGAGTATACAGTATTTGATTTTTAAAAATATTTTAATCATGGGGGAAATTTGAATTATGTAGTAAAAGTATTCTGATATAAAATCTATCTTTCTTCCATAGACAGACATGTATTCAAAACTAAGGCCTTATGGTTATTTAATTGGCATCCATGCTCAAGAAAATTGCCCTTTTTAAAGCATAACATAGAATAATATATCAAATGCCGAAGCAATTTTAAAACATCAAATAAATTTTCTACAACCTTCATTACTAGTGTCTTATCCATATGAATTAGGCACAGTTCAGACACGATTCCCAAAAACTGATTCAATATAAGGTAATTAGGCAAGAAAGAAATTTGTGCAAGGTAACTGTGTTTTTGTGTGATTTCCATTCATTCCTGGCTGAACAAGATTGTCAGTGGATTGACTCCACCCCGAAAAGCAAACGAATGCCTAATCCTGCTAAAGTTAACAAGACTGCTTTTGTACAAAATGTTCATTGGAAACAGAATCCATTTTAATGAAACATGGGGATCCAGTTCTCTCTTATTTTACTTACCAGATAAAGCAGGGATAAAAATAAGAGTTGAATTATAACAGCATTGCTGCATTGTTTGTAAGGATCCTATTTTCCTCCCTGAATTGTTACCTGCCTTCTGAATGGCAAGGCTGTTGACATATATCTCAAGTAACAGCTTTAAAGTAATATTTCTGTGAGCAGCTTTACTTTGTTTTCTATTCTTGTCCCTGGTTTTGTTAACATGTTTACCACTGTCTCCCTTCTCACAGCTCTTGTTACATTGGGTTCGGGTTCGAATGACAAGGAAAGGAAACTCTCAAAAGAAAGGCTGCAGAATAGCTATGGCAATCTACAGTTCAAAAATATCACTGAATGGGGCATTGACTTCCGAATAAGAAGGAACAGTGAACACAGTGTTACCTGGAATGTTTTAATGCTGGATTCATGACATGGTGCTGGAGATCAGCTATGTGCCTTTGGATACTTCCCTTGAGGTCTGCCTGGATCCTTGACTCCTATTCAAAATGTTTTTCTACCTCTTACCTATACCTCTCACTGCTGAACTCTCCTCCACATGATGCTGGACCTTTTTGCTTTCAGAAGTTGCAAGGTAGAATGAATGCAAATATTTTTTCTTTCCCTGGAAATCAGCCAAGCTCACTTTTGAAAAAGTATGCTTTTCTGAACCATTTCAGATTTATCTTTCTCCTGAATTTTGGGGACCAGAAATGAACAAAATACTCACTATGTTCTGACCAGTCTTGAGGGAACTGCTACTATTTCTTCCTTTGATATGAAAAATTCAGTCCTATTGATGCAATCTAAAATTGCATGTCTGGTTTTGGAAGCTTCAGGACCCAAAATTTCAGTCCTTTTTAAACGACAAATTTCTCCTATCCCCTTCTTATGCATTTGACTCTTTCCAAAATGGGGGAACTTCATAGTTTTTTGCATTACATTTTGTTTTGTTATTCTCTTCTACAACGTCCAACCTATCAAGAACATTTTGAATTTATTTCTGTTTCTAAAGTGTTAGTTATCCAGTCAGGTTTTTTTTTTACCTGCCAACTTAAGAAGCAGATCTTCATCTCTTCAAAATCCTTAGTATCAATATTGCCAAGCACGTGGCTCAATAGAGTCCCTTGGTCCCCTGCCACAACTCCTCTGATTTGATAGAGAATTATGAATAAATATTTTAATATGCTTCTTCAAATAGTCGATGGCCAACATACATGGAGTACTTTTGATATATCAGATTGAGTGGTTGGTAGTGGTAATGATTATTCAGAACTGCTCCATAATTTCAAGTGACTGCTGTTGTCACTTCAATGGCTCTGAGCATAGTGTCAACATAGACACTAACCTTAACTCTAAAACAATCCTTTTTGGGCTTGGTACCTAAGTGGTTGTAGGGCAGCATACTGTAACTGATCTGGACTCATCCAGTAAGATTATTCCAGGAAAATCTGCTGGTTTTGTTTGATTTTCTTGAACTGAGGGAGTAAGGCTAGAAGATACACTTCCTCACTTATGGGCCATCTAATTTGGAATAGTATCTCCCTCTGTAGAAACCTTCTGAAAATGAGATAAAGTAGCCAGATATGATTAAGATCTTGTGAGAGGTGTGCGGGAGGATGGTTGTGTTTTTGATTTTGTTCTTGTGGTTTCTTATCTATTATGTACTATTCTCTTTCTTGCACTGCATGTGTTTTAATTTATAGTTTGTTACAACTCATTGTGTTATTAATCATCAGAAGTCCTGTGGCGCCTACTTTATAAATAAATAATGAAACATGCATTTCATCATTCTAGATACTGGAACCAGGCTTGAGGCAGAATTCAGCATTCATGTGTTACTGGAATGGAAAGGTGAAAAAAAACCCAAATCAAACTTTTTGTCTATCTAGTAGACAGACAGATAATGTTTATCCAGTAGATATTAAGGACTAACAAGCCTCTATTCATCAAGCAACTCTTAATATCATTTACATTTTATTCAGTGCAATTACAGTGCTTAGTGTTGGGTTTCTTGCTCTTCCTCAGTCAAAGCCCAATATATAAACTTTGGCAAGCACTTCTGTGCTCATCAAAGAACTCTTTGAACTGCCAACTTGTTTAAGGCTACTTCTCTTTTTAGGATAATCTTCGTCATTAGAAAAGGAAAAAGAAGACCTGTTAGCACCGATGCTTGGTTTGCAACACTCACCACTAAAAGATCTGAGAAACGTACTGAGAAAACAATTCATTGCTGGCAATATAAAATTGCTCCTAGAGAACCAAAACACGTGCTTTTCATCGGCCCAAAGGCAGATTAAGAAACTGAGGTTCAGTGAGTGCTTGATGAAGTTGCACTTTCTTTGAAAAATGTAATTCTGGAATCAACCATGACTAGATGACTAAGAAACTCCATAGACATCTGGAATCAACCCTGATCTGGTTAATCAGGAGACTGAACAAATCCCTAAGGTTTTTATTATAAAAACATACTTCTGATTAAAGATTCTTCTGTTTGATTTGGAGGTGTGCGGTTTTGTCCCCCTCCCCTTTCCAGGAGTTATTCTTACTTTTATCCTATGCTATTCTCTTCTAATTTCTGTTGGCAGAATGAGGGAAAAACAATCTAAGCCCTTGTCTCTTTCCTCTCCAGTCTCTAGGGTTACTCCTCCTCCTATTCTGGACAGTCCCCACATTTCTGTGAGATAGATTTTCTTGGGATAGGGGGTAAATGTTGAGATTGAATTCCTTCTTTCAGTTAGCAAATAGTTTCTACTAAACCAAAAGTTGTCCATGGATATAATCAACTTTTTTCTGGAAGTCTGGCAATCATATTTAATAACCAATTTGAGTGATACATGAGACAATATTCTAATATGGCTTGAGGATGCTAATTCATCCCTGCAACTCATTTTTGCTTTACGTCAGCAGTACCTTGAGGTGTTGGCTTGTCCTTAAAACATAGAATAAGACACAAAGTTTCAGCAGCTCTATGCTGGCAACTTCACAGTATATTTCAGAAAATATGCAGTAGTGTTAAAAAGGCTCTGAATCTCACAAAAGTCTTTTCACTATATAAAGGGTTGGGGTTGGAAGAACAGGCTATGTTAACTGCATGGAAAAGAAAGATTTTGCATTGCACAAAAGAAAATTTTCAATAGTCCCTATAATGAACAAGTACAACGCCCAGTAGATTCAGCATAGTCTTGGGCAGATCCATCCAAATTGAATGCGGTGCTCACGTGTTTGATTTGATTTGATTTATTAAATTTATATACTGCACCCTCTCCCGAGGGATTTGGGGCAGTTCACAGCAAGTAAAATACACAAGAACAACAATTAAAAACCAATATAAAATGATTAAATTTGCTGGTATATTAAAAATTATAGTTAAAATTATATTAAAATTAATTATAAAATTTAAGATTAAAGTTAAAAAATTAAAAAATTAAAACTAACCACAATTAAAATAACCCTGAGGTATCAGGCCAGGCTGGATAGCTGAAAAAGATGAGTAAAATATGTTGTTACTGCTGTTAGTTGTGACGTTGTGTCTGACCCATTGTGATCCCATGGACAACGTTCCTCCAGGCATTCCTCTCCTTTACCATCCCCCAGAATCCATTTAAGCTCACACTGACTACTTCAGTGACTCCATCCAGCAACTTCATTCTTTGCTGTCTTCTTCTTCTTTTGCCCTCAATCGTTCCCAGTATTAGGCTCTTCTCCAGTGAGTCCTTCCTTCTTATTAGGTGGCCAAAGTATTTGAGTTTCATTTTCAGGATCTGGCCTTCTAAAGAACAGTCAGGATTGATCTCCTCTAGGACTGACTGGTTTGATCACCTTGCAGTCCAAGGGACTTGCAGGAGTCTTCACCAGCACCATAGTTCAAAGGCCTCAATTCTTTGGCACTCAGCCTTCCTTATGTCCATTTTACATCCATATATTGCAACTGGGAAAACCATAGCCTTGATTACACACACTTTTGTTGGCAGGGTGATGTCTCTCCTTTTTAGTATGCTGTCTAGGTTTGCCATGGCTTTCCTCCCCAGGAGCAAGTGTCTTTTAATTTCTGGTACTCACATGCCCCTCCCCAAATCCCCTCACAGATTCTTTTGCTAGAAGATCTCATATGTATTTTCATATATGGAAGAATATATCTGTGAGATATATCTGTGAGTTATTGTACAATTTGAGTTTGCTCGTGTCTCATTTTTGAAATTTTCTTTGATGGCCCTGCCTCCTTTTCCAGGGTAGTTCTGCATGGTCAGTCATATGCAAACCTTATTGAACAAGGTTTGTATAGTTCAGGCCTACCTCATACATTGATTGCAATTTACTGTCGATCACAAAGGTAGGGTGGGTAGATCTCATGGCAACTGCTTATTTTTGCTTCCCAGAGGCAGGGGATGGGGGTGAAACTGCCCTAGTACTTACCTTCGGATAGTTGGAGCCAGGCCTTGCACACATCGGCCCATTTCTTCTGCAGCTGGCAAGCCTTTCTTGAAGACCTCTATAGACAATAACAGAGCTCTAGATCGATCTGGAGCTCTGTTATCGGCCACAGAGGCCTTCAGGAAAGCCTTGCTGGCCTAAGTTTTGTATTTCATTTTGACTTGGTCATTTTATAAGTAGCTCACAAGTCAAAAAAATGTGGGCACCCATGGTAAAGTCCTTCCCTATGTCAACAAAGTTGAGTGGACTAAGCATGAAGCCCTCTTCTATGATTACATAATGACCATCTGCATTTGCTTGCCTTAAAACAAGTTTGCACAGGTAGGCTCTTCTCAAAGTGATTGCAATCTTGGCAAGTCTTGAAAGAACTTGGAAATCCATTTGGAAAGCACTTCTCTAGGAAGGTCTCCTATTGTATCAATTGCATAATCTCTCCACTGTGTGTGAGAGAGAGCATGTGTATATACATACTTGGAGACACACAGATATGTCTCACTTCGTTGTCAATAAACATGGTCTTCAACATAAAGCAACTGTAAGGCTTTTGAAATAATCTCCCTTATAACTTTTTGATTCGCACACAAAGCTGTCTGCTGATAATATCTCTAACTCAGCATTCTGTAAATTCTTGAGAGAAAAGAAAGGCTCAGCAGCTATATGATGAATGTTCATAGACCAGATTATGCCAGAGTCCTGACACCTAATTCTCTTAAGCAAACAAATACGGAACAACTGGCATGCTTGATTCAAAGAGGAAGGTTCTGAAAGAAAAAATAATTCCAAAATATAATATTAATATTCAATTGCATCATAAATACTTTGTCAGAAGTACATATCATGTAGTACTTCACGTATAGGCTACACTTGAGTTTTAACTTCAGTGGCAGTAGCAGAAAATTACTGTAATAGTCTGGGACTGGGTCAGAGCTGTTATTTGTGGAAGGAATGTCATAAGCACTGGAGGAAGATATATAGTAGGTAAGATTGATCACTTAAAAGCTGGCATTTTAATCTATGCATTGTTGCCTTTATTTATTCATTTTCTGTTTTCAGTGCTCTTACTCCAAAGTGAAAAGATATTTACTTTAAGGTAAAAAGCAAACTCGTTATGGATGTGGGCCAGTGGTGGAATTTAATTTTTTTTACTACTGGTTCTGTGGGTGTGGCTTGGTGGGAGTGGCTAGGGGGTTCATGTGACTGGGTTGGCAGTTTCTATAAGCAGGGCAAAAAAGATTAAGCTAGAAACAACACCAGAATGTTTTTTAAACAAAACAAAAGGAGATTTCTTCTAACAACCAATTCTCCGAACTGCTTAGAAAATTTACTACCGGTTCTAGCGAACCTGCTGGAACCAGCTGAATTTCACCTCTGATGTGGGCACTCCAAACCAGTGGAAATTATATCCAGGCAGAGGCTGAAAGTGGTTTCAGCAGCTGCCTCTGCCTTTTTTTTTCAGCTGCTCACTTAGAGTAGAAAGATACTCAAGTAATGACAGCATTTATTGATCAAGTCTCAACATCTTTCAGGGTGAATACAGAAATGTTTCTGCATTCATAACCTCCAAGTAATTAGATATGTACAGTATCTTGCATTATTTGCAATCAGTGGTAGCATGTTTTTATATTTTCCCCAAGCTTCCTGAATTTTCCCTCTAATATAGATCTGAAAAGTTCGGTGGTAGTGGTACCCAAATCATTTTAAGGGAGAGAACAGACATACCTGTGAAATTTGATTCCTAGCTGAAATGAGTGGTAAATTCCTTATCTGTTGGAAGATGTCTAATGGTAGCTTGAGGAGAGCTTATTATCTGATTGGAAAGTGATATCAACAAAATATAAAACGTCAACATAAACTATTGTGGTATATTTGTTCAATAAAGCTTCAGGGAACAGATACTTTAGAACAGAAATGATTTGTAAAAGAACATTTTTTAAATGTTGGGGTTTTTTTGCTATTCAGTCGCTTAGTCATGTCTAACTCTCTGTGACCTTATAGACATAGCACATCAGTACATCATGTCTTCCACTGACTTCCACTGTCTCCCAGAATTTGCCCAAACTTATGCTCGTTGCATTATGACACTATCTAACCATCTCATCCTCTGCTGTTCCCTTCTTTTGTTGCCTTCAATGCTTCCCATCCTCAGAGTCTGCAAGAAAACAAGTAAGCTCAGAAAGCACCAGGGACAGAGGTGAAATTCAGCAGGTTCTAGCAGGTTTGCCAGAACTGATAGTAAATTTTCTAGGCAATTCGGAGAACCGGTTGTTAGAAGAAATCTCTTTTTGTTTTTTTCACTTTATAGGGTTAATTCTGTATGGAAGGCAGGAAAAAACATTCTGGTGTTGTTTCTAGCCTAATCTTTATTGCCCTGCTTACAGAAACTGCCCACCAGTTACATGACCCACCAGCCATGCCCACCAAGCCATGCCCACAGATCTGGTAGTAAAAAAAATTGAATTCCACTACTGACCAAGGACCGCCTCGTTTCAATCCTGAGCTACAAATATCCTCCTTTAAATATGTATATAGTTATTTAAGGTGAATATATTTGCTTAATACTAAGTCAACAGATACTGTTTCAGCATTTGCATTTTATTAAATGCAAGATCATAGTATGAAGTCACACTAATCAGTTTAATAAGGAATGAATAGCAATAATTTCAATAAGGAAGGCTGAACGCTGAAGATGCTTTCAAATTGTGGCATTGAAGAAAGCTCCCTTGGACTGCAAGGAGATCAAATCAGTCAATGCTAAAGGAAATCAACCCTGATTGTTCTTTAGAAGGACAGGTACTAAACTGAAGCTCAAATGCTTTGGCCACCTAATGTAAAAGAAGGTAGAAGAATATGTTGCTGCTAAATAATTGCAAGCAATATAATATTTGTTCTGCTGATTGTGTTTTTTCCCCTGATGATATGTTACGGAAGAACTGAAAAGTATAGTATTTGCAGGATTGATTGACCACCTTTGATATCCATGGCATCAAGATATTTGTAGAACAGGGGTGTCAAACTCAAGGCCTGGGGGCCAGATCTGGCCTGCTGGGTGCTTAGATCTGGCCTGCAGGGCTGCCCTGGAAACAGCAAAGGACCTGCAATGCCTTTGCCAACAAAAATGGAGCTTGGGAGGGCTACATGTGGTCATCTCGAGCTCCATTTTCATTGGCAGAGAGTTGCAGAGACCGTCACAGTCAAAACAGAGCTCAGGAGCCAATTTTCGCTGACAGAGCACTCGGGCCACCACAGGCACTCCTGACACAAGTGGCATTGAGCTGACCATGCCCACTCTGGCCAGGCTCATCCCTGCCTCCCCAAGGTCAAACACAACCCTGATGCGGCCCTCAGTCAAATCGAATTTGACACCCATGTTGTAGAACATGATAAACAGAATACTTTTTTCCTCCAGCTCTGTAGATAAATTTTCCATACAAAATTGCATCCTCTTTGAAGTAAATGAAGTTGTTTTAGTCCATTTTATTGTGAAGAACTCCATTTCTACAACACAACACACATTTTATTTTTATTTATTTATCAAATTTCTATACCATCCATCACACTTGTGGCTATTAGGCCAACCATGTATGGACTGACAGCCATAAAGTGAGAGGGGAAGCTAATTCACCCAGGTATTTGTAATTGATATGTAGCAGTCCCAGCACAAATGCAGGTATTATATTCAGTAGATATTGTTGAATCTGAACTGATTCCAAATTTTTTAACCATATAAACTTTGTTCTTGAACTAGTTATTATTTTTGGTTAATTTATTGAATTAACTATAAATATAGTTCTACTTCACAGGTGATACGTGTATTTTATTCTTTGAAAAATGTGCATTATGATTTAAAAGTCTGTATCTTAGGCATATGCTGTTGCATATGTAGTTCGCTGCCCAATACTACAATATTATAAGCTTCAGCTTGGTTGACATGATATGGAAACTGCTGAAACTAGGATTTTAAACTGATAGATGTCTTTCCGCATAAGATAACGTTAGTCAACATATAGTTAAGAAGATAGGAGAAATAGTTAGCAGTCAAGAATTGTATATCATTTATTTTATTAAATTAATTAAGTACAATTAAAGAACAGCAAAACTTCTATACATAATTTGTCACTCAAGTATATAGACTAGTTTGCTACACATTTTCTGATTTTTTTTTTAGTGTTTATATATATATTTCACATGTCCTTCAATTTGATTTGTCTTCTTCTTATGCATTTTTATTTATCTTCACTGAAAGCTATTCAGGATGTTTGCAGATCAACCTATTTTTGTCAGATCCATAGTCTCATGCATGCAGTAGTAGAGCAGTGTTTCCCAGCTTTAGCAATTCTGGGACTTGCAGTCCACAATCTTAGAGGTACCAAGGTTGGCAAACATGTGCTATAAAGGCATATGTAATCTTCTAGTCAGGAAACCATTTCCACCTGCAGGTTTCTGTGGAGAAGAGTACCAAAATGGATTGACATCAAATTTGTTTTACTTAATAGTAACACCTAAACCCATTCCGTGAGACAAATCATGGTGCTCTTTTGATAAATTACAATATGAAATTGCGATCTAAAATTAATTTATGAATCTATGGCTTGCTAAATCTGAATCTGTAATTCTGATTAACGCATGATGTGTGTTTTCTATCTTAATTTCTTGCCAGTCTTCAGAAATAGTCTCTGTTTATCGGCTTAAAAAGCCTTTGTTCATCAGACTTCCTTATTTCCCCCCAGATGTTTTCATTCTTTCTGTCTATTGCTTCTTTACACTCAAAAAGAAGGACTAGGGGTGACATGATACCAGTATTCCAGAATTTGAGGGGCAGCCCCAAGGAAGAAGGGGTTAACTTGTTTTCCAAAGCACTGAAAGCAAGGCAAGAAACAATGGATGGAAACTAATCAAGGACAGAAGCAGAAAATTGAGGAGAAATTTCCTAACAGTAAGGACAATTAGTGGAATAGTTTGCCTTCAGAAGTTGTGGGTGCTTCATCACTGCAGGTTTAAAAGAAGAGATTAGATATCCACTGTCTGAAAAGGTATAGGACAGTGATGGCGAACCTTTTACTTACCGAGTGCCGAAAAGTATGTGCTTTGCGTGTGCCATCCGCACTTGCTTGCGGCTCCTCCACATGCGCTGCATGTGCAATCGCACCATCTGTGCATGCATGCAGCTTTTGCACATGCAATGCACACATGCTGCGTGCAGGCACTCATGCACACATGAGCAATCACTGGTGCATGCACAGGAGTGCTCCAAAAACCAGCTGGATTTCCTGCTGCAATCGCATGCATGCACAGTGGATGCCCGAAGACCTGCTGTGTCTTTACAATCATGCATGCGTGCATGTACAATCGCATGTGCATGCTCAGCTGGAGATAAGTTGGCCAACAGCTTGTGTGCCCAGCAAGATGGCCCTGCGTGCCACCTGTGGCACCTGTGCCATAGGTTCGCCATCCTGCTTGAGCAAGGGGTTGGACTCGAAGACCTCCAAGGTTCCTTCCAACTCTTCCTAAGCTCAAGACACAATTCGCCATCTTCCTTCAAATGCCAAACATCATATCTCCTTTACAAAGTATACCAAAATAATGATTTCAAAGGGGAAAAACTAATTGTGCTTACAAAAAAAAACCCATACAGCTAAATATATACCTTACATAAAGTGCTTATGCATTCTTAATCTGTGGGTAACTAGGTGTGTATGCTATATTACTTGCAATAAATGCTTGCATATATTTATCTTGTTTCCTAAGTTTTATGTTTTCCTCTGATATACATCTGATACTCTGTAAGAGCCAACTAAGGAATTTTAATATAGAGAATGAGGCTAGAGATGAGAAGAGGCCTATGTTGTATGACCAAGGGGGAAATCTAGGGCTGTTAGGACATGAATATGCCAAGATACAACTGCAAGTCAGAACAGAAGCAAAGACAAATACAAATGTCCACAAAAATGTCCACACCCTATATACCCCAAAGACAAGGCAATCTTATCCCCAGCAAACATTCCTTCCCAACCCAGAAGTACAAAAACACACCATACAAGCAGACCCATTGCACCTTTGGGTAAATTAGACTCGGCATCACACTGATGGAGCTTACTTTATTGTAGTGCAAATTACATAATGAGTTTGAGATCGCTGCTGTCAACATTTCTACAGAACCCTTCTTAAACCAGAAAGTGAAATGTTGCCAGGGTAGCAGCAATAAAATGTTAGCACCTCATCCCTTATGTCTCTGGAACTACGCTGCTCGGAATTACACTATAATAGACCTACTACCTCTGAATACAAAAATCAAAGAAATGTTTAGATCAAGGGTGTCAAACTCAAGGCCTGGGGCCCGGATCTGGCCCATGGAGTACTTAGATCTCACTCGCAAGGCCATCCTGGAAACAATGAAGGACCGGCCTGCACTGCTTCTGCCAGTGAAAATTGATTCCTGAGCTCTATTTTCAGCTGCCATGGCCTCCTGCAATCCTCTGCCAGCGAAAATGGCCCTCCTGAGCTCCTGGCAGAGCAGGAGGCCATGGCAACTGAAAATGAAGCTCAGGAACCCATTTTCACTGGCAGAGCACTCAGGACGCCATGAGGGCCCCAACACGAGTGACATTGATCTGGCCACGCCCATCCTGGCCACACCCACTCCAGCCCCCAGAGGTCAAACACAACCCTGATGCGGCCCTCAATGAAATCGAATTTGACACCTCTGGTCTAGTAAGAAGCAAGAAAGTAGAGCAGACTCTCATTCTTTGCTGCCATCTAACAGCCATCCGGATTTTTTTTCAGCCTAGATCTGATAAGTCTAGTTATTGTTAGAGAAGGGGAAATTTTTCTTTCATTGTAAAATACAATCTCTGACTCACTGGTGGAGAGAGAAAAAGAGACTAGAGACCAGACCAGAAATGAAAGAAGACAACTGCAGTACTCAAATGGCAGCTTCTAAGCAAGGAAAGAGCTAGGAACAGATGTCGATGTTTTATCCCCCTTATCGAGTTTTAGCCTGCTAAGAGAAAGAAGAGAAGATGAAATTAACCTTCAGTTTCTCCTAAAGCATGCTGGGACCTTGACATCATGTTCCAGCACTGGGTGGGGGCTGCTTTGAAGTGGGTTGGTTTCCCCCACCACTCTTCCCTCACTCCTTTTTTTTTTTTTGTCTTTTGTGGGTAAGCTTGTGTTTGTTCATGTGTCAGATCTGGGATTGGCATTATGCACTCCTGGGCATGATTCTTTCTCTGTATAAACAGGAACATTAAAGGAAAAGGGAGGAGAAAAGGCAAACCTTATACTTAAAACTGGGAAGGGGGTAAAAGAAGGCCAGGTTTTCTTGCGGGAAGGGAGGCGGAAGGCAAAATATTCTGGATCTATTCCCTGTATGTGAGGTGTGAGGCATATTCTTTCACAAATAACTTTTCACCCTTTCCAATTAAAAAAAAATGAGCTTATAGAAACTGAAAAATAGGTCTTCCTAATTACAGTATGTGTGGTTTACAGTTCTACTGCTTTATTAGCAACAATACTAAGCAATCCTTTTAATCCATGGGATTTATTATTGTGCCTAAGTCTGTAAGTGATATGTGAAAATGAACTATACTTGCCCTGACTCTGCCTTTTTCTAATTTGCATTGCCTGAACTTTCAATGTCCAAATTCCAGCTGTGAGAAATCTGTTCCGTTTTATTCTACTAATTTCTATTAATACATTTTCATCCAAGGAATTTGGACATTTTGGATGTATTTCATTCTTATAATTGGTAAAGTCACAGAAACCCTATGATTAAAAGAAAAAGGAAAAGGAAAGCCAGTTCTATGAAACAAAGTCTGATACGAAAGAGGATAGGATGTGTCCAACAGAAAACTGGAATAACCTAGTTCTCTGAGAGCATTTTTATGGTCACTGTGAACAAACAATTGCAAAGTGTACCACATTTCTTAGTTATTTAGATACATAGAGGCGATTCCCCAGATTCTGTTCTTTTATGTACAAGAATAAGTGGGAAGAAGATGAGAACAGAAACATTTTGAATTGATGTATCTTTCATACAAAATAGCTTGGGATAGGCTTGCAAATATGAAATAGAAAACATAGTTCCACAAATATGCAGCCAAATTTGTCTTTTATAGCAGCAAAGATGTTTGGAAAGATATTTTGGGACTGGCAAAAAAAACTGAAGGAAATTGTAACAACAATTAGCTGGTTGTCTGCAAGACAAATTCTGCTTTGTGTGTGTAGGGGAAGCATCTTCTTAAAACAAATCTTCCTTTATTGATATACTATAAATTAATGTAAAGCAAGTAGATAGAAGCTCTCTGACTGAGATAATTGGATAGTAACAACATAAAATCAGAGTTTGGTTGTGCTTTTATTTATTTATTTATTTTATTTATTAAATTTATATACCTCCCCCTCTCCCTAGGGTTTTTCACATTTCATTACTACCAGCAATTTGATTCTGTTACTACTTATAAACTGGAATGTTTAAATGGAGGGCATCCTTCAGAATTATCTCAGAAATAGTTTTGCATCAAATTGAAATTCAAATTTATTGGTCACATACACAGTCATACATGGTATGATATGCAGTGAAATGCTTACATCATGTTCGGGTGATAGTTTTGCTAGGATGCTGGTTCTGTTTGTGCTTGGAAACTTAATCTTCTTCCAGGGCTCCTTTTGAAAAGCTGGGATATCTACAGAGACTGAATGAAAGAAAGAGCATAGTATACCTGTTCTTATTTGACTTTTATGTATTGTGTGTTAAATAACAAAACTATATATGGTATACATTTTTAAAAAGGCGAATTGAAATATGTATCTGTGCAAACATCTAAACGACTTGCCAAAGTAAGTAACTTAGTAAAATTAATTAGCATCTGCAAAGACTTTAATCTGAGACTTATGAACTATTGCCAAAATAAGATGCATTTGGCTAATGACATCTGGTGTCATTCAGTAAAATTGGGTTCCATTAGGCCTCCAAAGCCTGAAATAGACAGACAGACTACTGGTTATGCATTCCTTCTTTTAATACACAAGCAATGTTCTTTCATCTTAGTTATCTCTTTATCTTTTTAGTTGAGATATTGAGGTGTAATTAAGGCTGAGGTAAACAAATCAATAAGGCTAATTACATTATGACTTTGAAATACATACCTTCACATAGCCAAGACTCATTTCTCTATTTGGCTCTCAATGTTTCTATGATTAAATGAAACCCTGTGCTGAGGTTTGACAAAATGAGGAGCCAAAGATAAGAATATTTTCTAATGAATCAAGGAGTAGATATTTTACATCTCTCAATCAAGGAACTGGAGGTATTATTGTGAAATACAATAATGCAAATCTTTTGAAAGGTGCTTTAGAATCATTAAAGCAGCCACATCTTGTACTTTGCAATCTGGGCTCTGGGCTGCATATGCCTAAATAGGCTTTTTGCTTTGTTAGGAAATAAGCAAAATGAAGTTGTCTCTACATGTACATACATGTGTCGACAGCCAGGAGCAGTTCCAAAGCAACCAGAAATACTTAGAAAAAGACACAGTCACTTTAAAAAGTTTGGAAATTCCTCTGTCACAGGATTTGAACAACCTTACTATAAAGGACTCTTGATCTCACCATAGATCCATTGCAACTGAAACTGAACTTGTAGTGGCATTGTGGCACTGACATTGAAATAGAAGGATTAATAAAATGGGTTAATATTTTTATACATAGCAATTGAAGAAAATATGACTCATTGCCTCAATTGATTGTCTTGATGGATAAAGATGTGCTAAACAAAACTTGCCAAGAAAAAAGCCTGCCTCACAATGGAAAAACACAAAAGACTGAAAAGTGCTACTGTAGTTCCAAGTCATTTCTGCTGTTCACTTTTCAGTGTCAGATGCAACTGAGTCTGGACTACATCTAGTAGAGAATATACTCTAGCTTAAGACTGAGTTGATGTTATGAACTTTTTTTTTTAGTTATGACAGCACTGCCAAAAATAATGGAAATATAAGGATCACAAGAAATAAGAGGTAGTATGAGGCTCATCAACTGCCTGTGAAATAGGTGACCCATGAGAGATTGCCCAGCAGAATCACATGTATTCCATCACTTCTTTTGGTCCACAAGAATAACAGAATAATAGAGTTGGAAGGTGTAATGTACCGTGCAGGCGGGACCGGAGCTTCCACTCCGGTCCGCCAGCAAGAACTTTGGACCAGGCTGTCGGAGGGATGTTTCCCATTGGCTGAGCCGCCCAGCCAATGGGGAGCGCGGAAAGTGACACCGCGGCAAATT
>JAEANM010003285.1:0-22682 GCA_017656035.1 Myanophis thanlyinensis
GGACTTCAATTCCCAGAATTCCTGAGCCAGCCATTCTCAGCATGGCTGGCTCAGGAATTCTGGGAATTGAAGTCCACGAGTCATGAAGGAGCCATAATTGGCCACCCCTGCCCTAGTACACGATGAGACTTCCGCCTTTATTCCTTTACAGTGGAAGGAGGCGTGGCTAAATGGGGTATCTCCGTTATTCAGCTAATTACGGTAGTAGGTTCGGACCGGGATGAAAACTAGGAGGTACCGCTAGCCTGTCTTCGTTTCCAAGCAGAATTTAAAGCGGCAGAGTCGTGACATAAAGTCACGTTACGGAGCACAAGAACTGACACGCAACTGCGTCGAAAGGTCGTGGCAACTTCTTTTGTTGCTCTGCAAGGAGTAGGTCGGAGCCGATTTACAGATCTGGTTCGCTCGTCGATCTTAGGACCGGGGGAAAATGGGAGCAGCGTGATTCACGTTCAACCTGCGAGGAGGGAGGGCAAAACGGGGGCAGCCTGGGCGGACCAGAAGGAAGCCTTCCATTCTTCGGTAACTATTAAAAACAAACCTTCCCTAATCTTTCCCATTTTTTTCTCCTCTCCGGAAGAGCCATCTGTGCCCGTCGTTCTAGCAAGGGATTTCTTTCCATTGCATGTCTTGTTTCTTCTTGTAAAGCCATTGTCTCCACGGCATCACTGTGAAAAATGCCCTTGCAGTATATCAAGGATGACAAAGGTAAGGATCAGCTGCTTTATAAAGGATATCTGTATAAGAAACTGCGGGCAAGCGGGAGCAAAACATTTTGGAAGTGTGCTGAATACCGCAAATACTGTTGTACGGGAAGGGCTCACACAAGCCGGGACCAAGTTATAAAGTCTTTGCCACATCTCCATCCTCCCACCAGGATGCCAACGGAAGCTGACCCAGTGCCACAGGGCACGAAAAAAATCAGCGTGGCCCCGGAATCGATCCCTAAAACGAATGCAACAAGTTATAATGCGTCGTCAGACGTTCGCGCCAAGAAATGGTGTATAAACCACCCCAGTCAGACAATACAGCGTTTGAGAGCATGTCTGAAGGCAACCCGCCAACCTTCACCCAATTTACGGGAACCCGTCACTGCTGTTGAAACGACTATTAAAGGGTCAGTTATGCCATCTCCTGGCTTCCATGAGGTCACTGACAGCTCTACGGAGAGAACTTACATGGCGAACCCTGCTCTTTGTAAAGAGAAACGTGCTCTGAGCCCGCCTTCAGTCCAGGCTAATCGGGAAGCTGGTCGACAGAGATTCCGCCTATCCACCCTCCTACCTGGAGAAACACTACAGGAGATTCTGTCCCGGTTGAGTACCGCAGCTGTGCAGTGGCTCTGCCCTCAGGAGCACAGCAAGGACCAGATTGTGGACATGGTCATCCTGGAGCAATTTCTCAGTGTGCTTCCAGTGGACATGCAGACATGGCTGAAAGCCCAGAAGCCAGGAAGCAGCAAGGAGGCCTTTCATCTGTCTATGGCCTATCATAAACAGGAACCTGCCAAGCCCATTCAGGTGCTGGGGAATGGGGTATAGGAAGGAAGGATGTGTTGGAATGACATCATCTTTAGAATGGAAAGCTGTAGGTGTAGTTTATATTTAAACATGCTGGAAGTTCTAGTGATGCCTTTGGTGCTCCTGAATTCACAGGGAGCAGTGCAGTTGTGCAGTTGTGAATGGAGAAAAATGTCTGGCTTCTAACGCCATAATCCTTTACTTACAGCTAGAACATCCATAAGGAAGAATTTGAAAAGGAGGGGAGGGGGTCTGGTGAGTACAAAGAATTTATTTGAGGTCTACAGCTTAAGGAAGGAAACGGCTTTATCCAGAGTAAGATATTCAGGAAAGCAAGGGATGACTCATCTCCTATCCTCTAAAATAGCCAGCCTTAATTTACTGGCAGGCTCGCTATGCTTTCTTCATTTAGAAATTGGGGGGAGAGAAGCTGGTTTAGAATGCATATATTGCAAAGAAAGGTTTTTATCCTGCTTCTTTTATTGCTTTCAAAGGCCCGTGTGTATATTGGAAAAAGAAAATACTTCCTGACCATGTGTTGATACAGACTAACTGGTAGTTTGTAAATTCATGCACAGATTGTGCTGCCTGCATGTAATCTGGTTGTATAACCAGCATGGATGCTATGGATTTGGTATCTTTGCTAATACGCAAAAGGCGGGGTTCTTTTATCAAAGGCATGCAATAAAAGCTTGCCCCCAGTCCTCAGCTTTTCAGGAAATGTGTAGTTCCACAGTCATCAAACATTCAATATTTTTGCAAAGAAATGTGGATATGGCTGCAAGATGCTAACATTTGGAATAGTGCAGGAAGATCTGGAGCTAAAATGAAATTAGAACTCAGTAAAATAAGTATTGGAATAAATATATCAAAAATAAATGTATATTTATTCTCATGTATAAATGGCAAATTGCCATGCTGATATATCAAATCAAATCAAATCAAATTCTATTCATCACATGCACAGTCATACATGGTACGAAACTGTAAGCATTTGGGCAGGGACAGAAAAAAAACTTCTTTTTTAAAAAATATATATATTTATTATGTTGCAGGTCTAGGTTTGTTCGAGTCTTTTCCCGTGTAAGTTTGAGCATCTCTTCGCAACGTTTCGGCGAGATCCCACTCGCCATCTAAAACATGTATTATGTTTTATCAACAGGAATAATATGAAAAACAGAAAACCATACATTCAACAGTAACAACAAAAAATAATTCTGTTACAAAAAAGGGAAAAAAATAACATCAAATAAGTCTAACATTGAACTTACCAAAAAATCCACCCTGGCTGGATGCTGAAAATAAAATAAAAAACACTTATTAATTTATCTTCCTCTTGCATAACTGATTTATAAATATTATAAATTTGCTCACCCTTATTTAGCAAGAAAAATATATAAACAATTATTTCAGATTAGGAAATCTCTAATAATCAAATAGACCCAACATCTAATTATAATATATATTTAAAAAATGAAAAAAAGAACAGTGAACAGATTAGCCCGAACGTTACCCTAGTCTTCAAATCCTTCTGTTAACCATCTATAACTGTATTGTAGAAAGTCCACAAACAGCTTCCAATCTCTTACAAAGCTGTCTTGTCCATTGCTTGATTATTGACTTGATCAGATTCATAATTTGTTAAGAATACACTAGAAGTTTTCCATCCACAAATTATGAACCTGATCAAGTCAGTAATCCTGATGTAGAATTCTAAAGTCAGATTGCCTGATTCTGGTTATTTATACATATGGTCCACACCTGCCTTTTCCAAGTAGCACTAACTATCTAGTACAGAGGTGGGCAATTATGGCTCCTTCATGACTCGTGGACTTCAACTCCCAGAATTCCTGAGCCAGCATGGAATGCTGGGAGTTGAAGTCCATGAGTCATGAAGGAGCCATAATTGCCCACCCCTGATCTAGTAACTTGAAGACATGACTTTGTCATAGTTGTTGAGTGAATCACTGCAGTTGTTAATTGAATCATATGGTTGTTAAGTGAATCTGACTTCCACCATTGACTTTGCTTGTCAGAAGCCTGCTCGGAAAGTCACAGATGACAATGCTTGGAAATTCTGATCCCAAGCACTGATCATAAGTCCTTTCCTTCAGCACCACTATGACTTCATATGGTCACTGAATGAATGGTCATAACTCAATGACTATCTGCATTCTAAAACAATATTATTGAATGATTTTATGTCATGTCAACAAATTTCCATTAGTAATTTCATCGATTTTCATCTTAATATGAATACTTTGGGAGATTTTTAAATATATTTTAGTACACATGGCAAAGGCAATTTAAATATCCCTATTGTAGAAATGGGTTTATGTGTCGGTATCCAAAGAAAAATACTTTTGACCCATTTTGGGTAATTTACCCAGATTTGGGAAGTGCTGATTTGAGAATCCATTTAGCTGTTATGGTTAATAGCTGTTGTTAGACTTGTAATCCATAAATGGTTAAATCCTTTCTTTGTGCCATCCAAACCAGTTGCCAGTTACGGCATTTTTTTCTGAAACAAAAGCAGTGACTGGAGAAAAGGGTTTTATGTGTGAGTTACATCAGTGAAGTGGATCATTGTCTAGATGGCAGCATTTGGGGATATGAAGTTTTTACTTTTCATATTGATAATTTTTCATTGCCTTGTTATTTTCAGTTTGTATTTCATATCTAGCCAGTAATCATGTGTGGGTGCATTGCTTATTCCCCTCTCATAAATTGGGAATAAAATTGGATTTGACCTGGGTAATCAAAGAAATTGAGGATAGTGCTGATATTTGATCAGTAATCCTATCTCGAAATCTTTGCAAAATACCATGCAATTAATAGACTAACCCCTCTGATTATTTTAGGATATGATAACCTTTGAAGATGTATCTATTCATTTCACTGAGGAAGAGTGGACTCTACTTGACCATAAAGAAAAAAACCTTTATTGGAATGTCATGCATCAAAATTATGATAATGTAGCCTGTTTGGGTAAGAATTCTGAGGAAATCCTAGAATACAGTTCTTCTGTAGATTAGAAAATTAAGGCAATGTTACTTTTTATATGTTTTTATCTATAATTCCCATAAGTTTACAAGGATCAAGTAATTGGAGCCAAAGGCCAAAAGATTTGAAAGGCTCAGATTAATTTACCTTGGAACTAAGCTAAATTCTGAATTATGTAACAAGATATTATCGTAGTTTATCCAAAATGTTTTGATTAGCTGGTGGTTTCACAAATCTTTGCATGCTGTCCTGAGCTGCTTGGATTAATGACAAGCTACAAGTAGTCCTGACCAGAGGTGAAATTCAGCAGGTTCTAGCAGGTTCGCTAGAACTGGTAGTAAATTTTCTAAGCAGTTCGGAGAACCAGTTGTTAGACGAAATCTCCTTTTGTTTTTTTTCCACTTTACAGGGTTAATCCTGTAAGGAAGGCAGGAAAAAAACATTCTGGTGTTGTTTTTGCCTAATCTTTATTGCCCTGCTTACAGGAACTGCCCACCCAGTCACATGAACCCCCCCAGCCATGCCCATCAAGCCACACCCACAGAACCGGTAGTAAAAAAAATTGAATTCCACCACTGGTCCTTACTGGTGCTGAACTTCAAAGCTTTGACAAACCTCCCCAGGAGTATTTATGGCCTAGTTCCAACAGCCACCCTAACTCCCAGTCATGTGAGCATATTTTAGGCATTTGGCAACCAGCCCACATTTATGGCCATTTGCAGCACTACATGGTCCCATGACCACATTTTATAACATTTTTGCCCAAAATCAGTGTTTACTTCCAAACCAGCCCATATCAAACAATTGGTTCAATTAATTACTGTGGCGGTTGCTTTATGATTGCCATGTTTGCTTAATGACTGCTGCACAAAAAAAGGACATATAGTCGGATCACTAGTATGGGTGAGCCATTTTATGACCATCATGAGTTACAACTGTAATGGACAGGCTCTATTACTGTCATAAGTTGAGGATTACTTATACACAGTAGAATATAAATAAGTGAGACAAAATATTATTTGGTTGCATACAAAGAGCAAGCATAACTTTCCAAATAACTGAGAATAAGTTGTGGCGGCGTACAAATTTAATAAAATAAATTCTACCCATAGGTAAAAATTTTAATCTATTTAGAATGCAGAGCTTTGATAAAATTACCATATTTAACATTATGATTAATTTATTGAAGTTTTTCACTGCAAACAAATATTGATGGGTTTAAGGAATGTTTTGGTTGTTTTTTTTCCTTTAGCAAGGGATCAAATCAAAGGAAAAAACCAAGAGGAAGACTCTTTACAGGAAGTCTTTAATCCAGCAGTGGAGTGGCTAGAAAAATCCAATGGGACAATTTTACAACATCCTGAACAAGAGTTGAATAAGAACTGTCCAAAGAACCAGCAAAAGAGAACCTTGGAGAAGGAAGAAATATTCATTGGTTCTGAAAGAAATGTGATAGGACCAGACATAAATATCATTCTTCTAGACACTGAAATAGGACTGCAGAGTCAATGCATACATATTGATTATGGAGAAGATAGTACATCTGCAATATCTATCAATGATCAGGAAAGCCTGAATGAGGAAGATCTAACAGGCTCATATGGAATATCCAATAAGATACTTCCTCAGAATTTTAAGCAAAATTTAAACAGGGAGGAACAGAATGATACTGAAAGGCAACAGTCAGAAAAAGAGAACATTTATGAAAGCCGCTGGAGAAATCTAGTCCATCATGAAACTAGAACAAGTCAGAATGCTATGTGTGCAACCATTGATAATACAGAACAAACTGAGCCACTGATACTTGACAGTCGGAGAGACTTTAGATATGTAGATAAATCATTAGAAACGATTATGGAAAGAATTTCTCCAAGTCCTGATTCAGATCCAATGCTCATTTGCTCAAAAATATGTCCTGCTGAATTGAATGAAAGTACGGATTTGACCAGTAGAAAACAGAAGATTCCGGAAAGTGTTCTGGTTAATAGTTCAGGAAATGAAGGAGGGCTGGAGAAACTCAGTTCTTTTGGAAGTGTTTTACAGGAACCGGCAACACAAATTCCTTGTTCGGATGTTCAACAAGACTCAGAAGCCCAGTACAGATACACCAGTCATAGTAATGAAGATGACACTTCCAAAATCGGCCTTGGGGGTCCGTTGGTTACATGTCCTAAGTATAAACATTTCAGTTCTTTCAAACAGTATGCCTGTTCCAATCCTGAGGAAATCACCAGCAGCCTTTCAGCTTTAATAAAACACAGGAGAATTGACAGAAAATATTTCAGGAGAAATTTGAAATTCCAATCTGGAGCACATCATAGAACTCACACAAGAAATAATCTCCAAAAACGCTTGATTAGGCATAACTGGTGGTGCTTTAAACAAAACAGAAGCTGGTTCCTTGAATCAGGAGTTACTCTAAAACAGTTCCCAAAGTTTGATCCTGTAACACTTAACACCCAAATAGGTGAAGCTTTGTACCTGGCTATGCAAATCATAAGGTTTTCTGCAACTGGGTTTTTCTCTTCGAGTTCCCCCCAAATGGAACAACAGGAAAGATCTTTTCCTCTTCCCTTTCTAGACAAAATGGCTACTGAGCCTACCTTAAGCCAAGTAATGACTGTGCTGCAGCAGGTGGCTGCTAATATTGCAGAAATCAAGACAGCCATCTCCAGCCTGCATTCCACTGTAACTAGCCTCCAAAATGGCTGTACAGTTGAAGCTGAAGGTGGGATTTCTGATTTGGAAGACCCCTCCCAAAAGACCAAAGCTCAGCCTGGGCAGTTGTGTCATGATATTAAACCCACTGAAATCAAACAGGTGGGAAAACCCATACAGACCAGTGTAAGAGCTAAATTGCGGCCATGTTGAAAAAGGTGAAAATTCTCCACATCTCTCCTCAATTCATGAACCTGGAGATTCATGAAGAAGAGATTCCCAAACTAACAATATTGAATTATAGAATTGGAAGCACCCATTTCTGGAAGTAACTTTTATTTATAGTAACATTTGTAGAAAACTTTTCAAAACTGCAAAAAGAAGCAGTAGTGATCATGGTAATAAAATGAAGTGGTTTTTGTGTCCGTGCATTGATAGCTGAGCATGGAAAAAGGAAGTTTAAAGCAGTTTGCTGTAATCCTCATGTTCAGAAACAAACAAGATGGCCCCCTCAATGATCACAAAACATAATATGGTGAGGAATATTTGTCAGAAAAAAAATTCCTCTGGGAAAAGATTATGCAAGTAGAGAGAAGCAAAATAATGGTTTCTAAAAAGGCTGACCCTTTTTAGAAAGAAGGGAAGAAAGAAAAGGAAGCTTTTAAAGTGTGCATTATATAACATGAGGGAATGGTCTCCCTTCTTAGCTCACTCCACATAACTTTCTTTTAAGCATAATGTTCTTGCAGTTTAGGTGTTAACCAAAATGTCTTTGAAAATAGGAGTATTGTGGATGCACACAAACACATAGTTTTGAGTGTGCAGTCTTACTTGTGAATAAGCACTATGATTACTGGGACTTATTTTCTTGTAAACGTGCATTATTATTCAATTTTTAAATTCCAACATGAAATCAAAAAGAGGCTCAGTAATCAGTAGGTGGGGCAAGAGGGAGAAATCCTTCTCAGTTTCTCCATTGTGTATCTAATAAGCCCTCAGCTTCTTCTCTCAGAGGTTTTACCACATATATTATAAACTCCCCTTAAACTGAAGTCAATCCCTGATTATAGAAAGGTGGTTTTTTTTTTGGGAAGAGTACCAAATGGTTCACTCCTGCCTTATGTGATATTTGATCCACTTTGCAGCCTAAAATCAGATCCCTGGAATCTTTGGTAGTCTTCCATCAAAGCATCATCAACCAAAGATAGTTAAATTCAGCCATTTTGCTAACAGAATAAACTGGGCAAACGTGATGTGTAGTCCAGTTCCAGCAGTGACCAAGTAAATCCATGGGATTTACTCTCTGGGAATCCTACCAGCAGGCCAAGGCTTAAAGGAAAGAGTCCTCTCAGAATTTGTCTCCGTAACTTGAAAAAATTGTCTTTGCCACAATGGTTCCATTTAGGAAACACGTCTTTATAGGTTTTTCTTCATAACTGTCAAAACCCCTTTGAATTCCAGCTAGATGGCCTGCAAGCAGACACATCATAAGAGAGGTTGAACAATGTAAGGCTGTGTTTCGTTGCTCTTGAGTCAACATTTTTCATTTGGTAATCTGAATACTTAAAGTAAGAGAGACTTTTTTATATAGAATGTGCCTTCCTACCCACATACCCACAGTAGATTCTGCCTCCAGAGAAATGCCTGACCCTGGGGAAGAAAGGTTTACTACCCCAAAGTTTCTGAATGGTTAATGGTTAATTTTAAACTTTATTGATTTTGGAGGCTGCTGCTTTATACAGTATTAGTATTTTATATCACTTTCGTGTTATGCATTTGAGCTATTCCTTTCTTAATGTATATTTTGATGGCTCAGAGTTTAATTTGGTGGTTTTTAAGTAAACAGTAAGGTATCCAAGTTAACATACTTTGTCTGACCAAATCGGAGTTTAAAAGCTTAGTATCTGCCTGAATAATAACATAGATGACAGAATGACAGACTAGAATAGAAAGTCAAAAAACATCCCAGTGATGAACTGTTTCTTTATTTCCACCAAAACAACCCCTGTATGAACATGTCTATGAATTCAATAGCTGGGAAAACTAGAATTTCAACAGTGGGATACACATTTCAAAAATGAAATTAAAAAATATGACAATTTTCCCCTCTGCCCCTCCAAGTTATCTCTCATTTCTTAAAAAAAAATCAGTCTGGGACAAAATGATTCAGATAGTCCTCATTTAGCGACTGCCTCATTCAGCAACTGTTTGCAGTTGCAACGGTAATGAAAAAGTTACTTTACAAGCAAACCTCACATTTATGCCCTTCGCAGGTCTGTAAAACCATGGAAAGTTGAAGAAAGATCATAAGCACAGTTGCAGTTTTACTCAGCAACTGCATTGCTTAACAATCAAGTTGACAGTCCCAATTGTGGTTGCTAAAGGCTACCCATACTTAGCACTTTATTAATAACAGGAGTTGCTGCCTAGCAACAGCCAGACTGTTGCTGAAAGAGCTAGGCAATAGTCTGGCTTTTGCCTAGCAACAGCCAGACTTGCTTCCAAGACTTTCTCTTGACTGAAAGTCTTGGAAGCATGTGGAAAGAATGCTGAGCCGAGCACTGTAGCAGCAGTGTTGAATCATATGTAGTTACGGGAAAATCTGGGAGCTCAGGAAACTTTTATTACTACCAAAATTTCTCCGCATTTTTTTCTGATAATGATTCCTTACTTACTTTGACCACATTCCTTGAAACTATCTTTGTCTCTCTTAACACATTAAAAATGTACTGTATTTCTAATCTGATTATCTGTCCCACATTCAAACTCTCTTTTCATTGTTGTATCCTTTGCTAGTTATCTTGGTCTTTTATTTTAAATCATCAAATCAATCAAGAATTTAATATTTATACAAATACATGCATTTACTTATCTGAAATAAGCAAAAATTCACTAAACAATGATTCTCATTCATTTGGAGAATCTCTGAACAACCCAATTGCTTTCTCTACTCTCATTTTATTCTCATCCATCCATTCATGTCAATTAACAAAATACAATTCCCAAACTTCTCCTTGTTTCTATGCATATCTCCAAAAACCTTGACTGATTATGTGCCACTAAGTCAGTGTCAGGTCTTAGTGACCACAGACCGATGTTCTCCAGAATGATCTGGTCCACCAATTCATACCCCTCTTACATTATCTTCAATCCCCTAGATATATTCATCAATTGCATGCACATATATTTCATCTTTCCATAAATAAACATATCTATTATCTTCCTTTCATTTGTTTGATTTCCTTTGTTATTTGAACCTCATCACTTCCTTCTCTTGCGTTCCATGTCACAATCTCCCATATGCTATGGTTGTCATTGGAACATACTGATCTGTATGACTTATATGGCTTTAGGCAATCAAGGCTTTATATACTATGTTTTTTTCAGAAGAAAGAGAAAATGCAGACCAGGTAATAGCCTTAGTCCCACCCATTCCAGATGCAGCATTCCCTGATGATGATAAGTTCAGGCACACTGGCCAGATTACCACAGCCAGTTCAGGCACACTGGCCAGATTACCACATAGCCAGCCAAAGCCCAGTTTTGTCCCACATGTGTTCATGCTATCCTAGCCAGAAAAAAAATCTCTATAATCTATGATGTTCTACAAAATATTAGGTTAAAATACCAATAATTATACTGATGCCATTTTCATTTGTTTCATTATTTACAATAATATGTCATACATCAAAAGCAAGGTATCTCCTCTATGGATTATGGAATAAAGAATGGTGGATACCATTTTATTGTGTCAGATTGAATTTATTCAGATTGGGATTATTTGGGGGAAAGTGGAGTTGTACTTTTGGGCCACACCTGTTCCAGCACTTTCTGTGTCCAGACTTTCTCTGCAGTTTAGAACAGATCTTTGCTAGGCAGAATCCAGCAAGAAGCTATTGTTTCCAGATTTTGGAAGAACAAAATGACTTTTCAGGTCAGGAAAGAAGTTGCACAAGGCACAAGAATACAGTCTTGCTGCTTTGAGTGCTCTCATCATTGACTCAGAAAAGACTACTTTTTGCATATCAAAGGAAATTACTTTGGCTCAAAGAAAAACACGATTTTCTAAACTTCAAAAGGAGGCATAAACATCATGCTAAAATGTTAGTATCACCTTTATTTAGATGTTAGTAATAAACCCTAAAATTCTACATAATAAAGCAACTTCATCATAATTACTACCACGAATGAGGGATTATCCCATCAACATTAGGTAAAGGAATTTCTTGATTCATTGTTTTTCTTAATTTCTGAACAGAAAAGTGGGTTATTTTATTTTATTAGAATGTATTAGCTGCATAACAATGGATTTATGATGATATCTAAAAGCATCATTGCCTATCTAATTAAACATGACCTCAGAGAAGATGCACTCACAACAACAACCACCAGAGGGCCTTAGGTACTTAAAGCAGTGGAGCCTGTTCCCCACAAACTCAACCTCTATTATTTCTAACCAGGCTATCAGGAGGCTGAACTTCCTAGATCAGCCGGGCTCTTTGCCATTGTGGGGCGCTCGGGGCAACCTCAGGATAACAGCTACTTCCGCTGCGAAATTTTGCATCCGAGATAGATTTATTTGAATTTATTAGTCGCCCAGGTCTAATGGCGTCGGGTTTCTCTTAAGCACCCGACCGGAGTGAGAACTCTGCCCTCACCTGCCGCGACTACAGCAGCTACCAGCAGTCAATCAATTAACCAGATCTTCTTGATACTGTAATTGGAAACCATCTGGCTCAACCAGTGGAAACATGCAGGACTTTCGAAAGACTCAGTTTTAGATATTAGACCTCGCTGATGCACGCTGATCTGGGACAGAGAGACTTTCACTCCAACCCTCAAAGGAGCCTGCTAAGCTGAAAAACAAACATACACATGTCCCAAAGGTGCTTTTTCAGGAAGCAACTGGACTTTGTTTTTTCTTTGAAGACGTTTCACTTCTCATCCAAGAAGCTTCCTCAGCTCTGACAGGATAGCGGGGAATGGAAATGGTCTTCAAAGAAAAACAAAGTCCAATTGCCTCTTGAAAAAGCACCTTTGGGACAACCATGACCTGGATGACTGAGAACCTCTACAGCAGGGGTCTTCAAACTTGGCAATTATGTGACTTGTGCTGGCTGAGGGATTCTGGGAGTTGAAGTCCACAAGTCACATAATTGCCAAGTTTGAAGGCCCCTTGCTCTACAGACTTTTAAACATACACATGTGTATGCGTATGCATTTTGTGAAGAGAAAAAGCAAATTAGAAAACATTCGTTTCTTAATATGATTTGCCCTATAAAGATAGATAGATAGATAGATAATTTGCCCTATAAATATATATTCCCCCTTGACTGAGCTTTAAAGCTACATGATAGGACTCTTGTCTTGATAGCAGGCATTCAGTGGATCTTCCTCTTTAAGATCTGCTCCCAGGGAATGAAGGGCTGTGGGAAGAAATTCCAATAGCTTTCTGGATACCATGTGGTTTTTTAATTAATATGTTAAGAGTTCTGTCAAGGGGGAGCCAGGAAGATGACATTTTCAGAAGGTACAGTTTGGGAGATTTGTAAGTGAAAAAAGAAGAGATGGGATATTAACCTATCTGTATTTACGTTATGTGTTCTTTTGGAAAGTAGTGGGGAAATGCACAAGTAAGCTCCTTCACCTGTAAAGATTGTGTAGACTGAAGATGTGGGTCTGGTGTTGCTGGACACTGCTCAGGTCTCCCTTGACTTGGAATTGAGCCTAAATACCTGGTGTTTCTTGATCCAGAAATTGTGACTTGCAGAATAGTGTCTGCTGCTTCTGATGGGGGTTATTCCCTACAGAGTAGTGTGCATATCATGAAAAGCTTTCTAAATCAGAGTATATTGTTTCTAAAAAAAGAGAAGCCCCTTTTCACATAAATTAGTCAAGGAGGATTAAAGTCTACAGACAAGATCAACATTGTTTTTCAAGCCAGAAATCTTATCTCACCTACCATAATAATGTGCCATCACAGGTTTGATTTTGCTCCAGAAGTTGTGGGTGCTCCAACACAGGAGATTTTAAAGAAGAGATTGGAAAACTATTTGTCTGAAATAGTATAGGGTTTCCTACTTGACAGGGCTTGGACTAGAAGACCTCCCTTCCAACTGTTATTCAGAAAAGAGACAAGACTACCATGGAAAACTATCATGACTCAGAGGTGGGGATAAATATTGAAAACAAAGTTTAAAAACAGAATACATACAGGACACGTGGTCCACTCAGAAATTTTTGCTTAGTGTTTTGGATTTGATAGACCAATTAAGGTCTAGAGATGACTATCATTGCAATCATTGAATCAACTGGAGAGTATACCATCTCTGGAGATGTCATTACAGTATGAAAGTGATGATTACTTTTGTGACTTCAATGCCATTTGATGAGCACTGGTGCCTTCCACTTGTCATCAGAAAAATGAAGAGGCTACCATTCCCAGCTTGCCAAAAAAACTAAGAGGGAAATTGTAGAATCACCCATATTTCAATTCTGCCTGTGGGACTTGGATATTACCAATGCTACCAACATCATCTCACCTTCCATCAGCAAAGCTCTCACATTCTCTGTCTGGCTCCTAGGTGAAAATTGCAATCAGTTGAAAGTTCCAGCCCTTAACAGGCCAACTTGAATCATTTACAAAACCCCATTCTTTTCAGTATAAATTTGGGTGATTAAGACTCATTTTTAAATTATATATAATCTGTGTTTGTAAAGCATAAACCATACATGGTTCAATGTATTTCCCACCACTTTGTGTTAAAAAAAACTTTTCTGGGTTCCTATCTTTTTTTAGTTCTTTCTTCCTTGTGTTAAAAACATGAATGGGGAAACAAAATAAATTTGAATGCACTATGGTTCATTTATAGAAATGGTTCCGGTTGCAAATTTTCTGGCTCTCTAGAATGGATTTTTCAATTTATTGCTTCTTTTTAGGATTCAGCATACCTCACTGCATTATGACTTGTCCCTTTCCTTTCCAGTTTTTAAATGGCAAGGTCCAAGTCTATTAACAAAGGATTAGCATTTAATGACTATCAGCTTTTTACACAAATGTAGCCAAGAATTATTCCTCCTTGGCTATAATCCATCAGCTTGTTAGAAAAAGAAAATGGCATGCAATATATGTATCCAGGAAACAGTAGCCTTTAAAGAAAAGGTAGGAATGCGATTTATTAGCAATAAATGGATTTACCAACTTAAAATCATATGGGCTTTATTTCATACAGGGCAGCATTTTTGTGCCTGAAAAAGGAATCCTGTTTTTTTCTTAATTTAGTATGGTTTGGAGATCAGTATAGTTGTGGTTCACAAACCATTACTTCTAGCTTTATACAATGTACTAATTCCAAGCAAACCACACCATATTGTGCTTCATGAGCAAATTCAGGACTGAGTAAGTAATTATTTATTCACTAAGAGCCAGTTGGGTGTAGTGTTGAAGGCAACCAGTCCTTCCTTAGGCAAGAAGTTAGCTGGGTAACCGTAGACCAGTCACTTTCTTTCAGCCCTAGGAAGGAGAGACACTGGGCAAACTATTCCTGTAAAATCTTGCACGCTCCATTTTCAGTCTCCACGCATCCCATCTTTGACCCGTTCCAGCACGCAAAAATGGGATGCACAGAGGCTTAAAATGGAGAGTGCAAAAATTATGTACATGGAGACTTAAAATGAGATGAACGCAGACAAATTGCTGGGAGGTAGAGGCAGATTTTTTTTGTTTTCTCCTCTAAAATTAATATGTGTCTTATATTCCGGAGCGTCTTATACACCGAAAAATATGGTATATGTCATAACCATTCTATTTCAGAATTTCCTCTGAAAACATCCAGCAAGCTTGCTGAAGTAATAGAAGTAAAACCCCACAGCATGGCGCATCGTAGAAAAATCAGGCATACATATGCTACAATTTTTTTTACTTGATTACTCCTAACCATCAACAAAAAAAATCAGAGATTAGAAACTTTTTCATCTCTATTAGTCAGTTGGGGAAAGGGGTCCTAAAACAGAAAAAAAAATGCTTGTTTGTTTTAGACAAAAACAAATGGGGGAATAGAACAAGAGCAAAACCAAGAGACGCACACCATGGTCAAACAGGTACCTCAAAAGCCATAAAGCAAATGAACTTCTGAAGGAAACATGACAGTAAAGCAAAGGAAATTGGTTGGAAATGCACAGGCAGATAGGATGAGAAAGAGACAGGGTTACAAGACCTTTTACTAATACATCATCCATCTATATTAATCCTCTGGTTTGGTGTTTCACAGAGTGTTGTGGATGTGCAGAATTACAGCATGTTTGCAGCAATTCCAAACTCTCCCCAAGGCTGGGCTTCCAGTCCTCTGTGGGCATCTCTTCAGCAAGTATGCCAGAGAGCGTGAAGGGCAAGATGGATTCTTCCAGTTAATATCACCTGGAACACGAATCTGAGGTAGGATTTGAGGAAAGTACAGCAGCTGGATAAATAACAATTCACCACCTCAGCAACGGAGAAGACAACCCTCCCTCTGTTTTCATCACAGCCTTACAGACTTCACTGGCCATCAAGACTTAAGAGTGGCTTTGCTTAAGGACCGTCCCATCCACCCACACCCCATGCCTTGAATTCTCCCTAATGCACAATTTCACTTTCCGTAGCATCCACCAGCAATCGGCTATCTTCTCAAGCAAGTTTTCTCGAACCCCAAGCTTTTTCAGGTTTCACTAAAAGCCTGTTTTTCCCCCCATCTCTCCTCCCCAGTTCTAGGGACATCGTGCTCCAGTGGTAAATGCTAGAGGTTAACTTTGCACAGCCAGGGAGCTCTTTACTTCCTCCCCATTGAGTTTTTGTGCTTTTTCGTTATATTTCTAGCTTCTCGAGATTAAATTCATGCTCTGCTTCTTTTTCCCCTTACACTCATATCAACCCAAAGTTTCTGGGTATCCTTGTTCCTTTCCTTTTTATAAAAAAAAATCAGATGTCTTGTCAACATCTCCTCGCTAGGCCCTTCATAAATGTCATTCATAATTCTGAAACAAAAATTATGTACGCAGCTGAATGCCCGAAACAGCTTCTAATTTTCTTGAAAAACAAAAGGCTGGCACCTTTGACTTCTATCATCCATAGACTATCCACAAATGTGTTCCTCATCCCTGGATCTGGATTCTTCTGGGATCTATCTATTGTCTATTCTCCATGCCTTACTCCTTTTGGCCATCTCAACCCAAATGCACCAATATCCCTCTCCATTCCCTCGGTTAAGCAGATCCCATTTCTCTGCATAAGAACAAACTACTGTGACCAATCTATCAAGAACACCCAGGTTAAAGCCCCAAAACCAGGTGTAGCTGGTGGACCGAGACTCATTAAACCAACATTCCACATAACTACAGGAGAGTCAAGTGTTTCTATAGTTAATGCTGGAAAAGAAATACAAATATTTCTGGGTGCAGGTAACATTTCTCCAAACTAGTTAAGCAGAAACTAAACAGCTAGGATTCCAAGAAAAAATAGGGAGGGTTTTTATCCATATAGAGCCCCTGCCCCACATATACTGTACACACACAGTGTATCAAGAATGGAATAGTTTGATATTAAGATAGTCTCTAGATATTCAGGTACTACAGTACCATCTAATTATGGTATTCACTAAAATACAATTGGTGGCCAGCACAACACCTCAGATGTTTTAGGTTCTTTAGATTAAGTCAATAAAGCTTTTTTCTCCACATTCAAGAGGCTTAAAAATGCTCCTTTTCAGGCCCCCATGCAGATTTCCACAGCATTTACTAAAGTCTCAGTCAGGAAGGAATATTAAGGTCTGGAGGTCAGTCTTCAGCATTCCTTAAAGCTTCATTATCCAGAGTTTCAAAAAAAAAACAACACCAAAAATAAAGGATTGTGAGGAGAGAGAATTGGTCTATCTGAGGCAAGGCTCTGTAACGTAAAGATGAACAGGAAATAAAGCTTTTCCACCCCAACAACCTTTGGGGCACATTGATATGTACAGTATCAACCAAATGTGAAATAAAGTCATCCTCGTAAACTCTAAATCAGGATCCTCATCACCAGTGGCCATGGTTATTACGGTCTTCTTCACCGATCTTCTTTCATGTGCTGGTGACAACCACACCTCTCCACCAAGACTTTTCTGTGAGTTTCCCCACTATCCTAGACATTTCCTAAAACATTCTTCTCTCCCACCAATGTTCATAGCATCGGGTCCTGTTGCAAGAGCTGAACAAGAACTGGAGTCTCCACAACCTCAGGACATCGGCCATGGCCTTCTCTTCTCTTGCAGGGGTTCTCGACTGCTAAATACCAGAGAACCCATTATTGCCTTCACATTTCAGTTCCATTAAGTGTTCCTTAGGAGATTCCTTAAGATGGCACCTTTGATGCTTCAGCAGGTTGGCTCGGCGGGTGAACCCCTTCCCACAGTTGGAGCACCGGAAGGGCTTGGTCCCAAAGTGAGTCCGCTGATGGATGATGACTTCCAAGGTGCTGCTGAAGCTGCGCCCACATTCGCTGCACTTGTAGGGCCGCTTGCCTAGGTGACTGCGCTGATGCTTGAAGAGCTGGGAAGTCTGGCTAAAGTGCTCGGGGCAATCGGGGCATTTGTAGGGTTTCTCCCCCGTGTGGATACGCTGATGCCTTTCCAAGTGGGAGCTCCAGGCAAAGCTTTTGGAGCAATACTGGCACTTATGGTTCTTCTCCATGGCGTGACCTCGCTGATGAGCTAGGAAAGCAGAACTGTCCCCAAAGCATTTGTCGCAGTCCCCACATTTATAGGGCCGGGTATGGGAGTGAGTCTTGTTGTGATGGAGGAGGTGGACCTTCTGGGCAAACTTCTCCCCGCAGATGGGGCAAGGGAACGGGCGCTCCCCGGTGTGCACCCGACGGTGGCGCTCAAGATGGGAGGCCCACACAAACCCTTTCCCACATTCTTCACAGAGATGGGTGCGCTCGCGGTGGTGTCCCCGTTGGTGCCGCATCAGCGTCTGCCGACTCCGGTAGACTTTGCCACAGTCCTCGCAGCCCAGGTGGGTCTTCTTGTGTTCCTCCAGCTCAGAGATCTGAGCAAAGCTTCTCCAGCAGGCAGGGCAGTTGTAAGGGCGTTCGCCCATGTGGTTACGCCGGTGCTTGGCCAAATGGGCACTCTGGCTATACGACTCTCCGCATTCAGGGCACTTGAAAGGTCTCTCTCCGGTATGGACTCGCCGGTGCCTCTCCAGATGGGAAGCCCAGATGAAGCATTTCCCACAGTCTGAGCACTTATGGGGCTTCTCTGCAGTATGGCCCTTCTGATGGTTCTCCAGGGCTGAGCTCTGGGCAAAGCGTTTCCCGCACTCGGGACACTTGAAGGGTTTTTCAATCAGCTGGGCACAGCTGTGCTGCAGGAGGTGGAAGTTCTGGCTGTAGGCTTCCCCACAGTTGAGGCATTTGAAGGGCTTCTCTCCCGTGTGCATCCGCCGGTGGCGCTCTAGATGGGAGCTCCAGATGAAGCATTTCCCGCAGTCGCTACATTGGAATGGTTTCTCCCGAGCAGCGTTGGCTTCACTCCGCTGGCGCCCTCTGCTGGAGGAATGAAGGGTCCTTGTACAATCTGAGCAACGTCTCTCAAGGCTTTTTTTCAAGGCGTGTCCACGTTGGGTGGCTTTGTCCTTCTTCACCACTGGAATGATCTTTGGCTGCTTGGGAGTTTCCCGTCTCGTCAAGGGCTTGACCTTTCTGGGCGCACTTTGAGAGGTACCTGGCCGTAATTCTTCCACGCCTTCAGGCTCTTCTTCATCCTCCTCCTCCTCATCATCATCATCATGGTTACTGTTGTTTAACAGTTGATTAGCTGCTAAGACAAAGGCAAAAAAATTAAACTCCTGGCCAACATGACACCCAGCCCATGATATTCCAACTCTTTTAATTTGATACTTCATCACTGAAATATCCAAATTCCTGGCAAATGTCACAAGTATCACTTCATTTTTTTAAAAAGCTGTTTACATTATCTTATTTGTTCTAATGTTTCTTTATAAGCATCTTCACTACTTCTGAAAGGAATGCATACACCTAAAAATTATCAAGTCATAATATTTAAAATAAGGATATGGAAGACTTTTACTCCTCCACCCATGCAACAACCATTTGAAATTTGCAAAAAGCAAAATAATTCTATTTTCACTTTTGCTTATCATGTACTAATTTAATAGTGCTTTAGGAGCAGCAACAGAAAAGGAAAAGGGAATATATAAATATTTTAAATAAACAAATCAAATACATTTGGCAAATGTATTCACAGCCTTCCTCAACCTGGTGCTTCTCACATGCATCAGACCACAATTTCTATCATATACTTACCAGTTCTCCCAAACTAGCAAATATGTTACTGCTGTTATAGCCTTATGCACTAGAGGGCGCTAAAGTAGAGAAGATTACCATAAGAATGGAGCACCATTCCAATGTTACTCTTGGCCAACTAGCTTAATCCCTAATTACAATAGCTACCAATTAGAGATTACAATTACAATTATATCCTGCCTCTCACATTTATACTCTCACCCACCTTTTTATCCTTTATTTAACAAGATAACAATTTTTACTGCATAGGGAATGTTTCCCACCCTCCCTTTTTTAATTCCATCCTTTATTGTCAATGCACAACATGTGTGCAGCAAAATTGAATGAGCCTCCATCAATACAATCACACAAAGCACAGAGCACAGAATACATTCCGATACAGAACACATCTCCAGACTTATAAACAAATCCCTAACCACAGGAAATGCCCAGGCTGGCACATTTCCACATACATTCAGAGTAAAAGTAAAATTTCCACCATCTCTAATCCATTCCCACCAAGCAGCAGATACACCCAACAGACTAAGTATCACAGACCAGTTTCCTGGGATACCCTAAAGGCTCAAAGGAACTGAGAAGGCTTGAAACTAGGTGGCCGATGAGAGGTTTGCAAATAGAAAAAGAATTATGAAAAATGGATTGAGAAGGAAATAAATAGGGTTGGGCAAACTCCAAGGATGAATGCTTAGCATCAGGGGTGAGCAAATATGGCCCCCTTTACAATCTGTAGACTTCATGCTGGCTAGCTGGCTCAGGAATTCTGGGAGTTGAAGTCTATAGGTTGTAAAGAGTCCATAGTTCTCTTCCCCCCACACCCCCTTGCTTAACATGGAGGGCAAAAGAAGGGGGGGCAACCCAAAAGGGTGATTTAGAATGTCAGCAGAAAAAGAAAAGGGGATCCTAGAGAAAGAAAGGTAAAAAAATACAAGGAAGGAAGATGGAAGGTGCAGGGAAGGTAATTTCAGTCTAGGGCATCCATCTTGGGACATACAGTAAGTGTAGCTAACAACTGGAGAGCAAGCAGCTAATAAGATGCAGAATGATAAAGTCCAGACATAAAATCATAAAATACTTTTTCCAAGAATAAGGAACACTTCAGCTTTCCCACCTGTCCTATATTTCTCATCATCTTCTTTTCACTGACCAGAGATACTAACCAGGATCTGTAAGCAGCCGGAAGAGAGCTTCCTGGGCAGCTATTCTTGTTCTCCTGCTCTCTGCCATCAGATGAGGCTTTATTATTCTCCTCTCTCCTCCAGGAAGGCAGCCAGGGAAAGACTGAAGGGCCTTTAGGCCTGGGAATTGCTACTTATCTGATAGGTGGAGCCCACCAGATTAAAAAAAAACAACAACCCTCCCACAGGAAATGGGAGGAGTCAAAATTCAGAGAGGAAGGATACAGGGGTGGGATGCAAGAGCTTTTGAGCAGCCTGTCCCCCACCTGGATAAGTTTTCCAAAACTTGTATGGCTTTTTTCAAAGGCCACCCAAGAGGATCCCAACAATTTAAACTTTTTTTTTTTTTTGATGTCTGGAGAAAAAAAAAAAATCAAGACCTGTGCACATCTAAAGCAGAATTCTATGCTGGCTCAGGAATTTGACAGTTGAAATCCACAGGACTTGAAGTAACCATAGCTGGTCTAAACAAGGAAAGCAAGCCTGACTTTTCAGAAATGAGCCCAGCGTTCAACTACAATGAGAAACTTGCTTTCATACTGTGAGGCTAGGTTGACACTGCTACTACAACAGAAAAACGAGGCAGGCATATAAGCAGAGAAGACAAAAAGGCAGGAATCTTGTCTAAAAGATGCCTTCAGGGAGGTAGAAAGAAAGAAACCAACCCTTAAGGGAAACAAAGGGACAAAAATGTCAGCTGAATCAAACAAAGGATGTTGGACTGTTAGTATGTGAATGCTGAACCATAACAGCCTGGGACTGCCTGTGGGTGTGATGATGCCATCATAAGAGAAGCTCACTGACTCCAGTACAAGCTCCAGCTAAGACTTTCCCATAAAGGGTTAAATGACTTATCTTTTTTCTCTAGCTTTCAACCTCCAAGGAATAGCTCTAATTCTTTATGTAACGCTAAGTAAAGAATGCTTAGTTTGGTGGATAAGTACTCAAAAGAAATTCACTGAGTGGTTAAAAAAATTCAGTGACTTGCACATCTAATTGGGACAAAAATCACTATTAAACTCTGCATGAAAGCCAGTAAGCTACAAAAGTTAAAATCCACTCCACCTCCAGCTAGCTTTTAAGTGGAAAGTCTGGTTAACTCACAACTAGATTTCTGCCTAGTTTGTTGTCAAACTCCAGCTTAATTGAGTAAATCATATTTTTTTTTTCACCATGAATTAATCTGCCATGAAGTCAGAGTCACCAAATGGGGTCTGAAAAGTCCTAGGGAAGAAGATATTCCAGAGGAGTGACCATGACATTAACATGTTGTCTATCTGTCTGTCTCAACAAAAAAGTGCCTCTTTTCTAGATCTTACTATGTAGGGTTTTTTTTAAACAGAGCAAGTTCAGGGAACAGTTTTAGATAGTGGTTTTCTGTTGTCATGATCTGAAAAGCAAGTTCTTAAACCTGGAAGCCAGCTTTCATACTCATTTCCCAACCTCATTAGCCATGTTGGCTGGGATGATGAAATTACAGTATAGGCTATCTGGAGGATACTATATTGAGGAAAAAACTAGTCTTTCGGCCATCTAGGATAACTTGGCCTAGCTTTTGATTCCCTCATATCAGTGTTCATGTTTTCCCCTTTCTAAAAGAAAGTTCTATCCTATTTTGTAAGCTCTGCCTACAAGATGCTAAAGAAATTACGTTTGAAAGAGCTTGAGTTAAAATTATTTTTGATTTCTAACATGAATGCAGTTTCTTAGTCCCCTTGAATGCTTGCTTGAGCAGAAAGGTGGGGTATAAATCAAACAAATATAAAAACCAGTGGTCTGGGATTTCAATTCCATCTTTGTTTTGGCTAAACATCAATTAGTTGCTAACCCAAACACTTTTTGTTTGGAAGTTTATTTATTTATTTATTTATTAAATTTATATACTGCACCCTCTCCCAAGGGACTCAGGGCAGTTCACAGCAAGTAAAATACATAGAGACAACAATTAAAAACCAATATAAAATGATTAAATTTGCTGATATTTTAAAA
>JAEANM010003286.1:0-22680 GCA_017656035.1 Myanophis thanlyinensis
AGAGAGAGGGAGGGAAGGAGAGAGAGTTTGCAGAAACAGGCAGTCAAGCTAAGTGCCTGAAGGACCCCCATCCCATCACTGGAAATCCAGGCGCTTCAGCAAGTGGTGCTTCAGTGAGTGGCGCACTGGATTCATATTAGTGGTCCGCGGGATTTAAAATTATGAATTTAGTGGTCCCTGAGGTGGTCCAAAAGGTTGGTGACCCCTGCTCTTAAACATTTGATACAAAGACACAAAGCTGAAAGGCCTGAACAGGCAGCCAGGCTTTAAAACCTAATTCAAAATGAGCAGAGATCTCTTAGATGTTTGCAACTTGCTCATTCATTTCTCCTTCAAAGCAAATTGAAAGTGATGAAGCAATTATAGTATCTCCACCAATCTTATGAAATTCCAAATTCTAGTGCAGCCCTTGCATGAGTAACACCCCTTCCACAAATTGTTATTTAATTGTGGTGAAAAAACAACAACTAAAATATACTGTCAGTGTTCTTTAATGTATTAACACTTCTAGCAATTCATACTGAACATAGTCCAATGAAATATCCCTTTGTGAAGTAGCGTGAAAGAATAAAAACAAACCTTTCTGTATATTGTCTTTAATTCTGTGACAGTCTTAACAGGGAAAGATACTATGTGATGGCTTGATTGCTCAGTCGGAGAAGGTAATGATATTATTTCCCCACTTTCTTCAAACCAGCCTTTTGCCTTGATAAGGATGATTCAAAAGCATAAAGAAAATCAAGCAAACCAACAAACATTAAATTAAAAAAAACCAAATTGCTTAGAAATTAATTTTTAAAAAAAGCAAAATCATTGTATTTACCCCTTCTCGCTGAAGACGATTCTCCATTTTGTGGTACATTTTCCTAGGAATATAAGGCTTTCTTGGAATGTAAAATCCTTCCTCTTCTAGGAGTCGTGGCAACATATTGCTTGGTAGCTTACAGCTATGTATAACTGAGAATAATCAAGATGACTTCAAGAATAATGTATACTTAAAGAGATATTGTAATGCTAATTTGTTTTCTTCCCTTTACTGGTTACATACTGAGAAAAGAGGTATAAATGATTTGTGGAATATTTATAATAGCAGCTATATTAATCTGCTACAGATGATACTCATAATAAAGTGAATTGCCAGTAAAATTTAACTTTCTCAAATTTCTGCTTTTCTAAGCTTCTTACTGCTCTCATATAGTCATGGAAAGATAATGGAAGTCTGTAATTTCATAGCACAGATACAATTATGTATGACAATTGTATACAGCAATATTGTACCTACCAATTATGGCATTTCCTTGTCTTATAAAGGCTAGACTGAATATGCTACAAGATTTATCAGAAATATCATTTTTTATATTTACCCACTTTTTTAAAAAAATTACTCTTTAAAAAGGGTAACATTTTCCTCTTGACCTATAGCATGGAGACAGCTATAGAAGCCTCATCCCAGTTCCAGCTCAAAAGATTTATGCACAATATTCTTAAATTTTTCTTTTGTGCCATGCTGGAGGTGATTAATAGATTAATACCAGATCCCACTTCAACCCCTGAACACTTTGTCCCTCATTCCCATTCTGAGATGATGTAAAATGATATCTGATGAATATCTGTGGTGTTATCCCACAGTATTACAATCCAGTATCATACTATGCAAAAAAGTTAAATTGAAGAAATGATTGCAAGAGCTAGATGGCACAAGTATTCTTTCCAGTGACAATGCTATTAAAGGCAGAAGAATCATTAAAAGGGACTATTCTTTTCATGGGAGCCACATTGGGGATAAAAAATTAAGGAAATAACTGGTCTCTGTGTTCATGTATAGGAAATATCCATATAGAAGTTGACCATGGTTTCTTGATAAATAAATTGCTGTAATGACGTTGGTGCAATTTTGCATCCTTGAGATGCAGCCTTGAATGTAGAAATAAGGTAATGGAATTACATTAAATCTATCATGATTTCTATCTCATGAAGAAACATATGCCCACTATGTCCATAATATAACTGGTTTTCATTCATGATTTGAAGAGGACAGGATAATGTTGATATGCCATGTTTTGCTACCAAGCAGCCTCCTTCCTAAATTGCCAGAGATGATCACTAATACAGCACTGAGATTCTTTTGTTTATTAATATTGAATGTTTCAGTGTTCATAAGAAGTCAGAGTATTCCACAATGACAAACAACTCATACCTCCATGAAAGTTTTAGATCTGAATTGGGGTGCCAATTTTGGCTTATTTTTAAGAATTGCTGCATTTAACACTATTTTATCCTCCTTCTACATGCGAGCAAAGTATATAGATTTTTATGGAGGAGTGAGGAGCACTTTTTTGAAATGGTGCCATTATGCCATTTTTTGCAGCATGAAAATCTTCCCTAGCATTTACAAACAGTTTTATGGCGAAGTTTACAGCAGTATACTTTAGCAAAAATGAAACATTAAATTCTGCATCTGATAACAGTTTTGTTCTGAATCAGCAGATAGATATAATATTTATATTTATGTCTATAAAATCAATATCAATGTTATACTATCTTTGGAAATTTATATCACCTGGTGATGTGCTTGGAATAAAGAGTTGGTTCCATCTCTTTCCCTTATCTACTTTATTGAAATTGCAGGCAGGTTTTACTTCAAGTAATTCGATCAACATTTCTTTCACTTGGACAAGCAGTGGAGTTTGCTCATTTAAACTACAGGTGTTTTGAAGGCAGTCATCTGTTGATTTCTATTGTTTATCATGAAGAAAAACAACGTGAAATATTAAATTCAGGAATAATTGAATAAAAACTAACATGAAACCATATCTCAATTGAATTCTTTGAATTGATATAGGTAACTCCTAGAAAATAATCGATTTGTTCATAAATTAAATCCAGTCTGAATGAAAAGCAATGATATTGTTTTAAATTCTCATGTACCTTCAAAGTTTGGCTGGAAATTTTTTTAATCATTTGGAGTAGATGTTGAGAACAAACAAAATTCCAGTAGGACAATACTGAATTCTACTTACGTACCCAGTAAATAGAAGGATATCTTTATCAGAAACACAAAAAGGTGTCAAAAGAACCATATGTTACTCCTCAATAGATGGGTAGTAGAAAGGCTATAAATATAAATATTTTAAATATACAAATTTGATAATTTGGTTTTTGATTTTCAATAGTATTAACAAATAATTATCCTATTTGAAATAATTTAAGACGATTATTTATTTGATAATTTCTGTTGAATTTTATTATATCATTATATAATAAAAACTATATAAAATAAAAAATATAATAAAAAACTGCAAATTTCATCAGATGTGCATCAATGACCTATCTTCATGATAAAAATAATTTCTCAGTGTTCATAGTTGTTTTTTTAATTGTAATTCAGCAATACTTCAAATTTTGTAACTCATTTAACAATTCAATAACCTGTTCAACTAATGATGCAACCCTATACATTGAACAGGGAGCACACTATGGATATAAACATGTTTGGGACCAAAACAATCTGACTCTGGAACATGCTATTTTTTGCTTTGAACATTCTATTTTTTACTTTGAATAGGCTGATGTGTATATTGTGGACTTAGTTTATGCACTTCTAGAAGTCGATTATTTGAAGTCAGAAGTAGTCCAAGTATTAGACACACAAACACACTTTTAAGTAATATATAGCATTATTTTTTACAATAGCTTCTCACTTCTGCAAGGGGCTATTTAGATCATATCTAAAGAATACTCATAGTTCAATACAATTTATTAGCTCTCATTAGGAGCCAGTTTTGGCAATCCCTGTATAATAAGAGGAGGAAAATGATACACATTTGATGCACTGAACAATTAAAGCCAATGGTTGTTACTTCTTCCATTTTTTTCAACTAATGTAACTACATATAAGTACATATTACTTTCAAGATTATAGTGAAAAATTTCCATTAAAAATACTAAAGCATAATATATTTTGAAGACTTAATCATATGAGATAAAAGAAAAATAATACGGTAATAAAATAATATTTACTTGATGTGTGTCTACATTGAGATATTAAAATAACATTTCAATAGTTTATTTCATTAAAAACAGTAATGAAATATACTGCACTATGATGTTCTATACCTATTTATTAGAAAGAACTGCAAGCTATTCAAACAAAAGAAGAAAAAGACAAACCATATGTAAAGAATAATAATACCTGTCCAACATCAAGTTCTTTCATATTGGAGTAGTCTTCAAAAGTTGATGTAAAAAATTCAAAACCCTCATCTACGGGTACTTCAACCTAAGAGTGATAAAATAACATTGCTGAATAACTATTGAATGATTGTACCAGCCATAGAGCAACCTTTTATTTTCATTTGTTTATGTTAACATGGCAAAAAATAATAATAATCTGAATTTATAAACTGAGAAAATATCTAAGTATGTAAAGCCTGCTACATTCACATTGATTCAAAAAAAGAAAATTACTATTTAAATTGCATAAATTACTATTTAAAACTAAAAATCCAATTTAAATTAGTACATGCAAATATTTTATAACCACTCAGTTTTCATTCGAAACATTAATGAATTCATAACAAAAGGATTCCAGTTTAATACTGAGAATCCTTGATGTAACTTTCCTGCAAATTCCACTAGTGATCAGGTCAACACAAATTGTTCACAAAAAATAATTGTGTTCATTGTGTGATATCCCAAACTACATATGTAGCTATAAAAGCTAACTAAATATTTATTCCACAGTATTATTTGCGTGCTTGTTGGTAAGGTTTGATGGAAAATACAGTGATTACTAATTACCTATTTTCTATGGCATCAGCAGTTCTAGGAATGATTCATATTATTTGTTGTTTCAAGTCTGGCAATCATAATACTTGTTGAAACAAAAGAATGGGGAAATGTCAGCAAGTTCGTTCCGTTGCTATTAATTTTTTGCTATTTAAACTTTTATTGTTACAGTATATTTGATGGAGTGAAATCCATATTTAGCTTTCTACTGACATTATTTCAAAGGGCCTTTCCTGTTTTTATAGTTGACCTTCCAGATGCATATCAACTGTATTTTAGTAAACTTTCTGGATCCTCCCTGATGCTTATACCAATAATTTGAAAATAAATATAAATATGAAAAAGTGAAACATAAAACTGAATAGAATTTTGTTAGAAAACGTTTTTCCAAAAACCAGATTTAAAAAGGAAAAAAAACAATTTAAAATATTATGTTTTTTAAAGTTAAAAGGAATAAACCCATTAGGATAAACTAGAAGTTATCTTAGATACAAGCTTCCTGTTGTCTGAAAAAAAAAATATTCCTCTAATGTGCAACTTTTATTTTTCTTCATTTGAATAAAGAAGTGCTGTATTTTTTGTACTATAAGATGCACCTAGGGTTAGAGGAGGAAAACAAGAAAAAAATAGTTTTTGACCTCTGCGTGTCCTGTTTTTGGCCTCCCCGCCCCCCAGAAGCACTCTGCAGGCCAAAAACAGGCCTGTTTTTAGTCTGCAGATTGCTTCTGGATGCCGGGAGGCCAAAAACAGGACATGCTGAGGGTTCAGGAGGCCAAAAACAGGCCTGTATTTGCTCTGTAAGACACACAGACATTTCCACACACTTTTGGGGGGGGCGGGGGCGGGGGGAGTGCATATTATAGTCCGAAAAATATAGTACATTATCTGTAGCTATTTTCCAACCAAGATTCGATCTTAAAATTCAAGCACAGGTAAACATATGCAATTCATTTGCTTTCATTTTTTTTAATGTACCAACTTTGTTATTATTTTCTCTTGCCATTGAAAACTCTGAAAAAGGATAAACAAATCTCAGGTGTATGCTCTATTTCTAATCCTGTTACAAGATTATAGATGTTTGCACAGATTATATAAAACATCAACATTAATTTTTAATAATATTTAGTAAAAGATTAAAAATTAAGAAAGGATCATTTTTTTTATTTATGTAAGTCAGTATGGATTGAATTACAGTTCTACAAAACTGTGCCTTTCTCATTATTAATACCCTGAAACTGAATCAAACAATAGTTTATTACTCATTTTAACAAAAGTTTTGTTACCTCAGCATTTATTTCTTGATCGTTTTGTAATCCTGTGGCAGAATTTTGTTTGTGAGAAAAATCTTTTTCCTGTGCAGCCTAAAATAAGTATTATGCTATATTTAGTATATTATTTTTAACATAAACATTAGCAACCAAAATCACATACAAATAACTCATCACATATCCACTTTTTTCTGGGATATTTCAAGTGAATCTTTTACATTAGATTATCTTTTTTTCTTTCGTAGAAACATAAATCAACATTCTGTATTTTTTCATTTAGTTACAGACCAATTAAAACTATCACCTTGACAGTTTTTAGCTTTTCTTTTACTCTGTCCCGCAATGCTTCAGTTAATGTATCCTGTTCTTCTACTTCAGCCGCAACTAGAATCAAGAAAACATATTTTTAGATTGCAGTTTGTGACAGAGTTCTTTCACAGTCCCTGTAGTATATACTGTATATCATATTGCTAACAGTAAAATATGTAACTATACTTTAGTTTTTCAAGCTGTTAAATGCTTGCATTTTGCATATGAATCACGTACAGAAACACACACTTAGCAAATTTCCAAATGAATGTATATTTAATATGATTGTGCTCTGATTCAGCTGTGAACCTGACACAGAAGTCTCTGACAGCCTTGTCTCTGATTCAAAATCCTCTTGGAGTTCTACTTCTAATATACATAAGATCATGAGTTCATGTGATCGGCCTGCTGGAAAAGAGATGATGCTATGCTTTGGATCAAAAAGTAAGGGAGGGTTTTTACTGTAAATAGTAATTTCTGACACTTACCCATATTGGTGGGGAGGAAAGGGAATACTGGATTCAGGGATCAATCAGTATATCTACAAATCAAATTGAGCTCTGTAATATAACAATCCAATTCAGTTTTTGGGAGAAGTAGTACTCTGAGGGGGTTACAGATCTACCATATTTTTCGCTCCATATAAGCGAAAGACGCACCTGACTATAAGACACACCAGACCATAAGACGTGCCTAGGTTTACAGGAGGAAAACAAGAAATATTCTGAACTGTAGAGTAGTGAGGGCAGGAGGAGCCTAAAAGACCACAGATAGGTGTCCTTTCATGTGCCAGCTCTGCCTATTGACTCCTGCACTGTGGAAAAGAGACAGGGAGAGGCGGCCAATGATAAAGACAGAAGAGGTGGGGTTCAGCACTGTAAAAGGACCCTGCCACCGTGGCCCAGATGCTATTCACCAAAGGATCAGCAATATTCACTTCATAAGATGCACAGACATTTGCACCCACTTGTGGGAGGAGTGTGTCTTATGGAGCAAAAAATATAGTAAATAATTGTCCATAACTGCTTCTGCTGCAATTACATGTTTGCATTACTATACTGTGTTAGGAACTGTTGCCCAAGAAAGTGTTTTAGTTCTATTCAGTTGCCTTCTATCCAGTGGTGGAATTCAATTTTTTTTACTACTGGTTCTGTGGGTGTGGCTTGGTGGGGGGGTGTCATGTGACTAGATGGGCAGTTTCTGTAAGGGCAATAAAGAATAGGCTAGAAACAATACCAGAATGTTTTTTTCCTGCCTTCCTTACAGGATTAATCTGTAAAGTGGAAAAAAACTAAAGGACATTTCTTCTAACAACCGGTTCTCCAAACTGCTTAGAAAATTTACTACCGGTTCTAGTGAACCTGCTACAACCTGCTGAATTTCACCTCTGCTTCTATCTTTCAAATATCATTTAGAAGTCATTGTGTGCTAGAGCTACTAAAGGGAGACAAAACAGAGGTGGAAGCAGCAAGGGGAAAAATGTCTGTGGCTAATCATGGGAAAGAGCCACATTTCCTGCCTCTAAAATTAAGGAACAAGTATTTGGCATTGTTATCTAGCATCCAAAGTGTGCAAAATTCTGGAACACGCAAACAATATACAGTCTGACAGTAACAGAAGGAGCTATACCATTTCATTATCAATCAAACAGTACTTCCGAAGAAAGTATAGTACAATCTCAAAACTCTTCCATCAATGGCAATAATGCTTAGAATTAGCCAGTCACCCTTCACTGCTCTAAAGTTTGAATTAAAATTAGGGATTCTTCTTCCATGAATGGATAATTTAAATACACTATCAAAGTATATTTTTCTGGGAGAATAAATCCATCAGTTTAACCAGTTAACCTTTTATTGTAAACTTTTTTTAAAAAAGAGATGGAATAACAGAGTGTGTAGGTGGGGAATTATGTTTTTGCTTCACTTTCCCTTCAGTGAAATTTCTCAAGATGAGCTCTCTTACATATGCAAATTTGAAAAAAGAGGTTAACAACATGTTCAAAGACCCTAGTAATTTAGGTTAAGAATGGAAAAGCACAAAGTCACAAACCACATTAACTCTGCATTAGCTCTGCAGCTGACAATATCTCTTAAATTTCTAGAGAATTGAAATGAGATTAAGTCTTTGGTGACCATTATTTTTCAAAAGCTATGCTTCTGTTCATAAATTTTCTAGAAGGCTGGATTACTTGCCAAGCTGCAATGATACTGATTAACTACGGTACAACAAATTAAACAATTCACAAAGAATATTTCATATAAAAGTATATGGAAAGAAAAAAAAGACTATCTTCCCGAATAGTTTTCTGAGTCTGAATTCTGTAGGTAAGAGAGTAGAGGGAAAGTTGTCATATCTAACAGCTCAGACAGCTACAGAATCAAAAAGTAACTTTCTAAAATTGCAAAGGTACTGCATAATTTCTTAAAACAGTTGCTACCACTCTCCAATAGGAGGTCCAGAAGAAAAAGGACAGGCTCATGATTCCTTTGTGGAAAAGGTGAGAAAGCGGGAAGAGGACATCTGTAAACATACATGGGTTGGGGAAATAGGAACCACTTAGATCAGTGGTGGCGAACCTTTTACTTACCGAGTGCTGAAAAATACATGCTTTGCACATGCCATCCGCATTTGCGTGCAGCTCCTTCATGTGCACTGCATGTGCAATCACAGGCACTCACACACACATGAGCAATCACCTGTGCATGCGCAGGACAGCTCCAAAGACCAGCTGGATTTCCTGCTGCAATCGTGCGCATGCACAGCAGATGCCCGAACACCAGCTGGGTCTCTGCAATTGCATGTGCATGCTTAGCTGGAGGTAAGTTGGCTGACGGCTTGTGTGCCCAGCAAGATGGCTTTGCGTGCCACCTGTGGCACCCGTGCCATAGTTTGCCATCACGGACTTAGATGATGCTTCCTTATCCTCAACATATGCCCAAATTACTCCCTTGAGTATAGTTTAAAAACCCCAGTTTAAGAATCATTGCGCTAAGCAGTAAAGTTAGATAGAGCAGCAACACTGAGAAAACAATGCTTTTTCAGACATTTGACAAAAGTGCATTCACAACTTGTACATACAGGAGTAACAAAATATTACAAATTACTTTAATGTTATAGTCAATGTTGAAATATTTCTACATTGTTAAAAGTGGACCACTGTACTGTGATATTTGAACATTTCCATTTTTCAAACTGCAGCTTTTTTCATTATGATTTTCTCTAGTAAAATATTAAATTGAGAAGTCAAGACAGGATATCTTCTCAGGAATATTTTTTAATATTGAAAAGAATGCATAAAAGCATAAAATGAAATAAAGATCCTGTGAAATAATGATAAAATGAAATAATAAAACTCAATTTAAGGCACACTAAATATTCCTAAATTTCATATTCACTCGAATAAAACACTGAATTACCTTTCTGTGGAGTTTGTTCTTGGGCTTCTATTTGTATTCTTTCATCATATAGATTATCTTCAGTTTGCTAAATTGAATAGGAAAATTGCTAATAAACTATAAGAACTACATTCCTGTATGATTGATTGGTTTAATAAATGTATATCCCATCTTTCCTCCAGGACTCAGATTTTGCAAAGCATTTTATTTTCCATTTTTCCATTTAAACCAGTTTATACCTGAATTATATTTACCTTAAATTACATTTGCCATTTTAAAAAATAATATTTAGTATTTTTATTTGATACACTCTTATACCTAAGTTCAGTACAAGCAGAAAACATTAGAAATCAGTAAGGTAATAAACCAAATATTTCTCTCCTCAACTGTTATATTACTTTGTAATTATTCACCTATGCTCTTTTGTTTTTATCTTTCAGCTTAGGTTACTGTCTTCTGCAGACTGGCTACCTGCTCATTCCTAAATTAAGATGTGCCAGTCCCAATATGTATCTTATGGAAAGTCTACATAGTTCCTCTAGCACAGAGGTGTCGAACTTGATATCATTGAGGGCCCCATCAGGGTTGTGTTTGACCTCAGGATGGGGCTGAGGTGTGTGTGGCCAGGGTGTGTGTGGCCAGCTCGACATCCGTTTTTTGGCCACAATGGGCTCCTGCTGCCCTCTGCCAGTGAAAATGGAGCTTGGGAGGGCCACATACACCCCAGCTCCATTTTTGCTAGTAGATGCACCATGGGCCAGTCCTTTGCTGTTTCATGGTGATTCCACATCTAAACACCTGGCAGGCCAGATAAGGCCTATGGGCCTTGAGTTTAACATCCCTGCTCTAGCATAAAGTTATCCATTGTTGTTCCCCTCTACTTCCTGTTTTTAACTATGTATTCTACACCTGGAAGAAACCTAAATATAACTTGCACTGTTTTTGTTGTTTTGTGATTAACTTCAGGGTACAAATTGTGTATGTTTAATTTAACACTTTTAAAATAATCTCTTCATTAGTTCAAATCAGTTTACATGTGCATTTTTCATGAAAATATACAAATAAAAAATGACATTGAACACAAAAAGTTGTCAATATAATTACAGGCATTTTCTAAAAAGAAATTTCTGAAGAATATCCAAAATTCTAAAGAATATACAATATTCTATTTTAATGTGGATGAAAGTACCTGATTTCTAGTACTTTCTTTGGGTAAAGATTTTTTTTTCTTTGCAAGTCTTTCCTGAACTTTTTCTTTCTGAAAAAAGGAAGGAAAATTTTAAAATATTATATGTAAGGATACAAAGCCACTTTTAAAAAATAACTCTAAACAATGAATATAATCACATGCTTATTAGTCTCAATATTTAATCTAATAAATTATCTAAAGAACAAATATATCTAATAATAAATCAGTTGGAAAATGATATATTTTAAAATATTTGTTGTAACTTTCCTCAGTCTTTTTATCTGGTAATGCCTCTAAATCTTCCTCAGAATACATTTGTTAATTAACTGAAAAATATAAAATACAAACATTTAAAAATATATATGTATATCATACCAACACAATTTCAGCTTGACAATCAGTAAAAATAATATACAATTACATTAATCAAAAGAAAGTTGCTGGGACTATGTCCATGTATTTTTAATATATTTATTTTTTAGTATATTTTCTGATTGTACATAAAGTTATTGAAGAGTTCATTGAGGGTAGGTAGCTTGTACTTATATGGAATTGTGCTATGACATGTCTCATGTTACATCACTGCTATCCAACACGCTATCTTGTTTTAAAACTTGAAACAGCTGTAATTTTTCATTGTTTTTGCATTTCTTTTATATGTAATAACCTAAAGATAAATTTATCTGACTTTTCCTGAAAAAGATATAGATTTAAGCTCCATGTTTTGAATACCATTTATCCAATGAAGAGGATAAAATGGAGGCATGAACATTGGAAAATTTTGAAGTGCCAGAAAAAAAGTGGCAAATAAAATCTTCAATACTACAATTGTACCATGATCTAATTCTACATGAATGCAAATCATTTTATGAAGGTGACAGCTGCCAACATATTTAAGACAACATAACATTAAACATTTAAGCTTCATTTGCTGATTAGAAAATGTAAATACTATAGGAAACCAGGTTTATAGAAAGATATATTGTGCAAAACTCAAATAAAGCAATACAGCTAATTTATAATATTTGTGTGAAACTTATTGTTCTGTGAATTAGCATCCAATTCTCCCCATAATATGTAGATTGGTGACATTTGTTAACAGTCTACAATATCATAAAATTGATATGTATATGATACATGCAAGGACACAATTTAATACTGACAAAAAATATTTGTTTGCTTTGAGTACCAAATTTAAGTACCCACTAAAAAACAGAACAGACTTATCTGTGATTGAAAATACCACACTCTGTAAATCACCTAATGACAGGAGGCTAAAGAATGAGTTATCACTGCATCTCTGACAGTTCTATAACAAACTTTTACAGAAGAAATGTAATAGCTACATTCTTTAAACAGACATTTATGCTGTTAACTAAGTTGTATATAATAATATCATAGCTAGAAGTTATACATAAAGTTAGTAAAAAATCCAGAGGATAAATGGTAAAAACATTCCACTTGAAGTCTGTACATCAGAGATGTTCATAATAGCCTGAATATGAGTTTATCTACAAAAAAAATCATTCAAAGTATTACACAGAAAGCCTTATAGAAGTTCGAAGTTTCTGTTAATAGATTTCTGCAGAGATCTGAATATAAGTCAGCCACACACACACAAAATATGAAAATGGAACAGATTGTGAGCTTCAAGATAAAATATGTGAGGATACTTATCACCAAAGTGATACATCTTAAAATAGGTTTTACTAACTAGACTCTGGGCTTAATTAACTAGAATTGTTGACTGTTTTCTGAATGTCAAATTTGCATGCGCAGTCTGATGCTAGAAACGTTAATTTGAAAATATCCAACAATTCAGTGCTCTTTCCACTAAAGTGCACCACAATTATAGTTTTGAATATATTGTCAGGAAGTAACTGAAATTTTGCTTGAAGTCTGACCCTATAAAAGTAAACTATGAAAACTATATATAAGAAATGATTAATTTTGCATGGGATGTTACTCATAAAGGCAGCACCTTTCACTAGAACAGTTACTTTAAAGCAGAAATCCCCAACCCGCTGTCCATGGACCAGTAGTGGTCCATGGTATGCCAGCAACTGAGCCGCAGAAACAAGTGAAGCCCCATTCCTGGGATGCAGGTAACTCCCTCCAATCTGCCGAAAAACCTTTCTCCATGGAACCAGTTACTGATGCCCAAAAGGTAGGGGACCACTGCTTTAAAGAGTTCCAGCCAGGTGTTGTTTGCACCTTACATACTCTGAAGCACAGATTTGAAATCAAATCCAAAATATTACAAAGCTCTGCTGTCTACCACTGTATTGAAAAAAAAATCCTATCATTAGAATCTTTTTTAAAAATTCTTCCTTAAAGAATATGTAGTATTAGACAACATGAAAGGCAGAAAAAAAAATTAAAGAGTGACTGAATGATTTAATCAAGAATGGGATACTTTTTTTACTTGGTTTGCTTACCAACAAAAGGGCAATCTTGTTAAGGGCAACATAAAAATTGGAAGGGATCATGGATACCATAATCAATGGTATCAAAAGCTTCAGATTCAGTAAAATCAGCATAATCATATATAGTAGTTTGTTCTTGAAAACAAAGGTGTCAAAATTACTAAACGTGCTGGAACATAACAATTAAAAAAATGGGAGGCGGGAGGTTGTGTCACTGAAGTAGGTTATAGTTGCTTTTACTGAACTCTGCCTTTAAAGTTATAATACAAATTATATATAATTATATAATACATAAATAAAAAATCTTCAATTTGGCTTTTTGCTAATATACAACCACTATTAATATTCTATGCAGCTGAGTACTTTATTCTGCTTCATAGAAGGAAATCCCTTTCCAAAATGTTTCTAGTTTGAAATATCCCAGACATAACAATTATAGTGTGGTCTGAAGCACATTGGATTATGACCAAGAGATTAATTAAATAAAAATCAGTTATTAATTGTATATAGTCTTAAGCAAAAACTATGCTAAACCATTGTATACTTTAACCGTCTTTGGGGGAAAGGGCTACAAAGTTTTCAAAATATTCATCAGGATAACAGTGCCGTTATTTAACAACGCACTACTTTTCCCGGAGAACTTTTTTTTTTTTACCTTGTCTGGCCCCAATTTTTATATTTCTGGACTTTGACAAAATGCTTAATGTGTACAAGAAACAGTATTTCCCCAAATGCGCAGCCTTCTGTCGAAATAACTGCATAAAATAGTGAAAGAGAGATGAAAAGTTACACTTTCCCCTCAGAAACAGGGACGATTTCTTTGCTAGCTGTGGGAACCCCTAACGGGAACATCCGAAAGAAGAAGAGGTAGCTAGCCGTCTGCCTCTTGTCGAGCTTAAGCGAAACCAAAGTTGAGTCGGTTTCTAGTTTTTTCTCCTCACAATATCTTGAGCCACGTTAAAAAAAAAAAAAAGGGAGGAACCGCATCCCAAGAAGCTAAACGTCCACAGGTAGCTCCTACCCGCTTTGACGTTGAGCATGCGCACGAACTCTTCTTCGCCTGAAGGGGGCGATGCCGAAGCAGCCCAGAACAAAGCAGATTTTTTAACGACTGGAACCTCGACCCACGCCGGCTCGAGAACCGGGCAAACCTGCAGGAGCATGCGTACAGAGCCAGCCATAGCTGAAGCGCCAATGCGCGTGCGCCTGTAGCGGGCTGACGTTAGAAGCGCCTGCGCAATTCAAAAAGCATCGAGAGGGTCCTCGGTTGCCGGGCCGGCTCGCTTTGTTTGCAAACAAACTCCTGCCTGAGGGTACGAGCTGCCAAGTTCCCTAACCGCCCGCGGCCTTCGCTCCGCTTCTAATTCTTCGCGAAGCTGCGGTTCGGTAGCTTCAAGGCCCCCAAATTTCGGGACTCGAAAGCTACCCGCCGCCTTGACCGTGATGGGCCAAAGCCATCCTCTGGGAAGAAGCTGCTGGGACTGCAGGGTGTCCCTGGCCGTCCCCGCAGCGGGAGGGCTGCTGTCGGGTCTCGCCGTCCCTTCGGGCTGGCGTTGGAAGTCGGCTGCCCCGCGAGCAGTTTTGCTGCGCCGCCGATGGGAGACGGGCCTGAGCTCTTCTCCGCTCTCCCAATTGCGTCAGTGTACTTTTCAAGCCGTAGGAGAGCCGCTCCCCTCATGGCTTGACCCCGTCGCTCTCGTCTCGCCATCCCGTCGGCTGCTTGGCCCATGAAGCCAAATCCAAAGAGGTGGTGGAAGGCCCTCTTGGTTGCTGGGCCTGGTTTGTAGAAGTGTTTCTCTCGCCCCGCCCCCAAATTGGTTGCTTTAAGATGGCGGACCAACTCCTAGAATTTCCCAGCTGGCTGACTGGGGAATTCAGGGTGTTAAGAATAACGGAGTTGGAAGGGACCTTGGAGGTATTCCAACCTTCCCCCCATCTGCTCAAGCAGGAAGCCCTATACCAAGTCTTCACTGGCCAACTGGGGTGTTTTTCTTGGGGGGGGGGGGATACTGCTTTAAAACAAAAAGGGCTGCTTCATTCAAAGGAACTTTAAAGCACCCTTGCTGCTATACTATTTTTCTCTCAGTTGTGCTCCTTTCCAACTATGCCAAACATGAAAGAAGGACCTTGCGGATGCTAAGCAGCAATGGTGAGAAAAGGCTTTATCCCCTTGGGCCTTTGTTTCAAAAGCTAAGCTTGGTTCTGAGGAGACTTGGGTTTCTCAAAACAAAGCTGCCTGAAACCACATCTAATGTGGTCCTTCAGGGCGATTCTATAGGACTTCAAGAAAGAGATTGGCACCGTGTTAACTGTGCGGTTCTCTCATTTGCTGCAGTGCTGCCCATTTTCTCTGCTGCCTCCCGCTCTTGTCCATTCCAGCATTGAGCATGGTAAAGAAGAATACTATCCCTGATGGGTAAGTATCGAATAAGTATTGCCGAGAGAGAGAGAGAGAGAGAGAGAGAGAGAAAAGGGGAGAGGGCTCTGACAGCCCCACCTGGTTCTCTCTCGCCTCAACAGCATCTTTGTAATCTACTCCAAAACAAGGTGAGTATGATAACAGGAGCATGCAGGTTACCATCCCCCAGGTAAGTATTTTATCCCACATTTTGTGATGCTCCATCAGCCATCAGTATCTCCTATTCCTCCTGTATCCTCAACTTTGGACTTGGAATAAATTAACTCTAATTATGTCAATGACATGGCATAAAAGGTTGATATCAAGATTACTTCAATATAATGACATGATACCATGGAACAGCTTGGGTTTATTACATGCTGTTCAGTTTACCTTTGGATTAAATGAGCGCTTTCTGTAATTGCCTAGAACTGGTCTTAACTTGGACATGTGATTTAGTTTTCTTAACATTTTTGTCCTAGTGGGACAATCACCCTATATTTTATTAATGTCTGATAGTGTTAACTTACCCTTCAAAGATATTGCATTATTTCTGTTCTTACGACATGCAAAATACCTGAATACATTTTAAACTAAATAAACATGCTTTATTGAAAAAATGTTTAATGAACTTGCTAATGTAACTATCTTCAATCTTCACTGAATTTTTGCCAAAAACGACATTAAAAGACAAAACATGATATTACCAAGCAGTATACCTTGAAATTAGTTCTATTACTTCCTGAAGCAAAAACATGTTATTACGCATTGGGGTTTTATTGCTTAATTTTTTCCTTGGTCCTCCTCTACTACCTTCTTACATTGTTCATTATTATCAATGTTGCTAGTGTTATTTAATTGATTTTTATTAATAATGCAGAATTTTAGAAAATCTCAGTATGGTAATATTGAACATTGAAAGCAACATTGCTTATTTTCTGAATCAGTTTGAATAGTCAACTGCTGAAAAGATATTTAGTAATTGCAAAAACTATTAGCCAAAAATATAAGAAAAAAATGTATTTGCTATGCTATTTATTAAATTGCAAGGTGACCTGATTCTAAAAAGATTCTGAGCTGTTTATAACTTTAAAAGAACACATATTTTTAAAAAGTGCTCTGTAAAACCACCTGAATAAAAAACAAAACATTGTCATGGGTTTCACAAATACTATAGCCCAGACCTGGGAACAGATCCAGGTTTTCAGAGACTTACGAAGCTTTTGAGGAATAGGAGATAGATGTATCATTGTGGGATTCTATTCCAGTAGACAGGAACTGTGACAGAGAAGGCCTGGTTCCCACAACTTGGCCACATCTAACTTAAGAGACCCAAATTACACCCAGTCTGCCTGATTGCATTGAATTGACAGGAACAGAAAAAGACACCCCATCAAATAACCAGGCCCTATTTCAGGAAAGGTTTTATAAATAACCAGCACTTTGAATTGCACCTGGAAGCCAATTGGTGACTAGTTGACTGTGAAGCAATGATGACCTGGGTAGAATGCAAGAAGCAGGAATGGAATCCTACCGGTTTTGCTATTGGTTCAGTGCACGCACATGTGCACCAAACGCGCAGCAGTGCGGCACTTTAAACCTCATTTACAGGCACCAGAGGCAGCCAGGATCATCAGAAAGGCTCCGTAGACGCGCCAAACAGCTGATTAAGGTAAGAAAAAAAACTGAAGCTCATATAAGGAAATAGAAGGGCGGGTGGGCGATTTCAAATTGCCATTACCGATTCAGGCGATGTGGTGCGATCTGGCTGAATTTCACCCCTGGCATGAAGCCTATTGCTAGTGCCACTGCATTTTGAACCAGATAAAGCTTCTGCATGGTCTTCAAGGACACTTCCATGTTGCTTGCATTGCAGTAGTGATCATGAAATAATAAGACATGAGTAACTTTCGGAAGAGCCTCGCAATTAAAGCAAGAGGGTGCAGCTGGTGCATTAGGTGAAGCTATACAATGATCCTCTTGGTCATAGCTATCCCAGGATTTTTCAGTAGTAGCTTGCAAGTCCAGGAGACTTGCCAAATTGCATGCTACTTTCAAATGGGAGAATGCAACCTAAGACCAAAGAGGAAAATATTCCAAACCTAAGGGGCCTAAAGAGCTCTAGTCATTCAGTGAGATCAGGATCAAGTCTCAATCTGTTCCTCCCCTATCCAGAGCAAAACAGTCTCCAGAGAGTGGTTAGTACAGTGACAACTTCACACGTGCAGTCCAGATTGAAGCCAAGAAGGGCTGCTATGTAAGGATGTAAACTCTGCAACACAGTTCTTAAATTCACACAGCCCAGTGCAAGAGGATACTGTGATCAACAGATCAAGAAGTGCAAGCATGGAGACACTGTCTTCATTTCACTGTTTCTGCTAAACATCATCAAGTACAACCAATACTGTCTTGGTACTCTCCCTGGCCTGAAATCTGATTAGAATGGGCCCAAGTAGTCTGCTTCCGCCAGACTTTCTACAGCTGCTTTTGATTGCCTTCTCAGAAACCTTCATCACAAAGGGAAGATTGGAAGCTGGATGGTAACTGTCCAGCAATGTCCCCCTGAGAAAAGGGTATACCCACTACCTCCTTCAACACTGGAGAGACCATCATCTTCATCAGAGAGACATTGTGTGGCCACGACCACAGGTTACCTCCAATCTTAACAACCTAGAAAGAACCTAGATCAAAATAATAGGTTACTGAATTCCCAGTCTGGAGGACTTTGTCAGGAGTCACTTCACATATCTGTAAACCAGGCAGTGCAATGGTTAAGGTTTACATAAATCTGTTTAAGTGAATCAGAATCACATTAACCATAGATAGCATGAATACTTGTCATCATAGCTCCTGATGTTCCTGGGATGTGTCCCTCCCAGTAAAAAATGGATCACTCTAGATAAGGCAGACATCTGTAGACACAAAAAGGACAGAAATATTGGTTTGCCTCCCTCCCTCAAATATAGGCTGTTAATAATGTTTAGTACAATTAGCACTTTGTCTACTTCCACCAACTCTCTAGGCTTCTCTGGCATGTCATCTCCAGAGTTCCTAAGAAATCAAAGTACACCCCAGCATCACCATTTGGGCCACAAAGGAGCTATGGGTGCAAGACCTCAATCACTGGGCTATTCCAGGCTGCAATCAAGATCTTGGCTGAGCTGCCTTCTAGATCTTCAAGGAAAATCCCAAGCTACTCTGTAATCAGAATCCATCTGGTCAACATGGATGCATCACTGAACAGGCCCTATCACCCTACTGGAGTGGTCCAACAATACTACATAACTGCCCAAGACAAAAAACCAATTCTAATGTACAATCCCCACTATTCCTCAGGCCTCACATACCTAGGATTAGTGCATCATAGCTTGGAAGCCAAGAGCTCTTAAGTCACTCTTGATTCAGTGTCTCCAAGAGGATGAGCTAAAGTCCCTGAGAATTGCCAACCTCGGAGACTCCATCCCAGTCCCAGCAATGGAATACAGCAACTCGAGCAAAGATAATGCTGTGCAGCAAGGAGGGCAGTTCAATAGCAGTAATTTCTGAAAGCCTAACTTCAACCAGAGACACTCCCATTTGGTCATTTGCAGAGCAGAGCCTCAGAGCACCCTCAACAACTTGTGGATAATAATAGTCACCCTTCCCTGGGGTCTCAGCTGGTTGAAAACCTAAAACTGTAATGGACATATTAACCAAACCCTCTTCTGGCCTCACCCAGATCTTGATAATACAAACCAGGTTGGTGCCCTCACCTACAATAAGATTATTGGACAAGGGTAATTTGATGTTCAAAAATAATAGCTGTAGTGGTTACTGTTCTACATTTAGCTATACATATGTTCAGCATGGTAATAATTATAACTTGTGTCAAATTAAGCTCAGTATACGTTATCGATATTCATATGTACCCTTTTAGTGCATATTGAAGCTTGGAAATCATTACTGTTTGAGGTTTGTGGTAGTTAGCATTTAAAGAGTTAAAAATCGGTTGTCTGTTTTTTTATTTATTAATCTCATACTTCACTGTTACCTATATTTCTAGTACTAAATATGTGCAAATAGCACACAAGTAAAAATACACATTGAGTACATAACATTTTGATGCTCTTTTAAAAATATATTTTATTTGGTCTGAATTGATAAATCAGACATTAGTGTGCTTTGGATTTTTGATGGTAGAACAAGGAAAAATATCACTTAATTTATTGAAGTTTGTTCTGAGGTTATATACATGATTTTTTTTGCACATTTGTATTCATAAGTGTGATAGAGTGTGTATAGTCATTCAATTTACCACATTGTTTTCATTCTATGCCTGTTAAAATTATTTGTACTTTGGCTTAATAAATAAAAGTGAAAGAAAATTGTTGTAATTCTGTAAATAAAATATCTCTTTACAATGGATATATTATTTGTAAGTATATACACTTTTGATTGTAAGGAACTTCCTCTTATGTTTATATGAAAAATAAAATAGTATATAATTAATGTAATATAATATAATTGTCATATTATATATTTGAGAGCCAGTTTGATGTAGTGGTTAAGGTTCTGGCTTAAGACATCAGGAGGCTCTGAGTTCTATTCCCACCTAAAGCATTAAAGCCAGCTGGGTGGTGTTGGGCAATCACTCTCAACTCAACCTACTTAACAAGACTGTTGTGGGAATAATAGGAGGAGGAAAAAGTATTATGGTATCTATGTTCGCTGCCTTGAGTTACTTATTAAATAATAAAAGTAGGATAAAAATCTAAAAATAATCTTTAGCTTTTATTCATAAATATCTGAAGCTAACAAACATTTCAGTTTCAATTTCTATGAAGCCATCATTTCCATAATAAGTTGAAGTAATAATAAATATGCTTTTATATAATTGTTTTTGTAATAATAAAGAAGTTTTCATTGTTTTCTTAGATTTTAGGATCTCTTTTAAAAGGATTATTTTGTCAAAAGCCAATGTTACAAAACATTTCTATAAATGCAGAGGAATTTGCTTGAACAAATACTTGTCAGTTTCTTTTTAAATCTTTTTTTTTTTTTGCAAGCAATTCCAAAATAGCCTGTAAAAATATAATTTTAATCATTTCAAATATCTGGCATTATTATATGAGTTGTTTATGTTAATGATTTGGTATCATTATATGAGGTGCTAATGGTTTTATAATCCAGTTTTGTTGTCATTTCATGTAAACAATACACATAGAATCAAATACATCCACATTTTGTCAGACTACCTTTCAGTCCTGGAATTTAACTAAGTAGCTTCAAGGCTTTGCCTTATTTGTATTTCTGACTAGAGTGTTTAATAAAATTTTTCAACTGCTCTATGTGTTTCTTTATTTCACCAATCAGCTGTAGTTAATCACTTAACATCTGGGGTAAATGTTTATAAACACATATGAAAAATAAGAGTATTAATGTCATTTTGAATAATAGCTTTTTGTCAGATAATAGGTTGTGTGAATCCTTTCACACCATAGTTGTAACAGGAAAATAACTAAACAAAATTGTGAATCCTGTTTTACTTTTCATGAAATAGACAATTTCACATTCTTTTTTTCAGGTACTGCTGACAAAATATGTCTTCGGTGATTTTTCTGAAAAATAGCAAGCTAGTTTTTGAATATAAAGTAGAGCTGATCTCATCAGTTAAAAATTTAAGACCCAGAGGGTCTACAAAGCCAAACTCTTGACTCCTAATGTGGTCAATAGCTTGCCAATTTTTGCTGCCACCAGAAAGGAAGGACCTCATTTAGCAATTTTCCCCACCTATTATGAGATAAGCATAGTGATTCCAAAACCTTTGTTTCTTGGTTTCTTTCTGGCAATTTAAAAGGAAAAAATGAGGGAAAAATAAACTATATAGTACCACTTCCTGGTTCCATAGCTGTGAAGTAATTAGCAGAAATGGCTCATTTGCTCCCTCTTTCTGGAAGAATGTCACAGATTTTTTTAAGAATTAAACATTATTAATTTATAAAGTATTTTTAAAAAACATTGATCACATGTAAAACAAGTGGAAGAGGTAAAAATTTCAAAAATAAAGACTTCATTTTAAATGGATCTCCAGCAAAAGTGGGGGGAGGATATGGGACAAACAACAAAATGATATTGGTTGTTTCAATTTAGAGACAGCTTTGATGTAAAGTGATTCCATGTTTTATGATGAATTTCTTTTAATGATATTAGATACCAGAGACAAAGTTTTAAGTAGCAATGAACCTTCAAAAGAAAACTAATCTCTACAATTTCTAATTAAACATCTTTATTCCTTAGAAACAAATAGCTCAACACAGCAAATGTTTCTGGTTTGCTTTCCTGGGTTTTCCAGATTTATTTAGATTACATCCTGGAATCAGGCATAGATCCTATTTTTTTTACCTAACTGATACCCAACTTCTGCTTTTCTATTACAAATACAAAAACAACTATCTTTTTAGCAAGGGGTGGGACTAAAATAATTATGGTACTTTTGTGGTTCGATCATGTTTGAGAATGTCATCTTCATGATACACAGTTGATAGTTTGGAGAGTTGTGAAAGCAGATTGGCTTCATGATAGCATTTGAACAAATGGCTTTTGTGTCCTTATTTCTATTATATTTCCTGCACTAATGTCTTCCCCAAACTGAAATTATCTACATTGAGAAGATGTATGTCTCCTATCTTGCAAAAAAAAAAAAAAGATTATATACAATTGCTGCATATAGTCAGTAATGTACCTAGTCCCCTGCCTATACCTATTCATGAACAATCAGTAGGCAGTATTGTTTGAATCATTTTTCAGAGAGTGGGTGGTGGCATATAAATCTAATAAATCTTTCTTTATCTTTTAATCATATTTATATACCGCCCCATCTCCCTAAGGACTCGGGGCGGTTTACAGCCGATAAAAATACAATAACAAC
>JAEANM010003287.1:0-22679 GCA_017656035.1 Myanophis thanlyinensis
ATTTGCATGCAAAAGAGGACAATTTGAAAGCTCATCAGTTTTTCATGCTCTTGCATTTTGATGTGGTAGGTTCTTTTTTTCCCCTCTTCCTTTTTTTTTTTGGCACAGGGGGAGAAAAATATCCTAAAATTAAAAATGGGAAAACAATATAGATGGGGGGGGGGGGGAGTATTTCAGGTTGGAAGGTAATGTCTTTAAAAATAGCTCTCAGATTCTTGTCAAATCACTTGCTTTGCGATTTCAGAATTACAGCCCAGCTTCATTAGCATCTTAGATGTTTATCAAAGGCAAGATCCAATATCTGTCTCCATTGCTATGCGTGATTATAGCTCGAGCTTCATTTTAAATTCAGCAAAGAAAAAAAAAAGAAATTCAGCTAAAAAGACCCCAGGACAGATGAGAGAAGGATGTATGCCATAACTGTTTTTCTTGTGGATGCACCCAAATTCATCTCATTTAGAGCAAAATCTGATTAATTACCAGTACTAGTACTTCAGCATTTCTAAAACAGTTAGCAACGCAGACATTTTAGAGGCTTTGGCGTGGTAATGTCTTCTTTGGTATTCAGCAAAGGAAGATAGAACAGTTGTGCTGAAAAGGTGTTTTAATATGCAAATAACTAATTTTCATAATTAGTTTTGTCGAAAGGAAAAAAAAATATGTCAGAAACACCCTGCAGGACCACTAAATTCCATGAACCTCATCCAGAGCAAGAAGGAAAATAAGAATCTCAAAGAAATGAGAAATAAATGAGTCTTTCTTTATATGCAGTGTGTTAGATATGCCAATAAAATAGCCATCACCACAGCCACTCCTTACTGGAATTGCAATCTAAAGCATATGGACAGTGTTCAATTAATGAAAATTAGCTTTAGATTTTGATGTTGCATCATGGCCCAAAGTTATCAAGAAAGAGACTGAAAGAGAGTTACAGAATCAGAGTCAGTTAAAGAGACTGGAAAAAGTCATTTGGGTTGGTGCAAGTGATTGGACAAAATAATATTTGGGAAATTTCTTAGTTATTAATATTCTCTGGATTTATAGGATTTATGATTATGATTTTATTCTAGAAGTTATGCTGTTCAGTAATATAATGCTTGTTTATTGTTCAGTTCCTTTGTATTTCTTGATAGGTTTTTAATAAAATTATCTTGACTTCTTCCATTGGTTTGAAGTACAAAGTTGTACAAGTCAGTTTTTAAGATTCTGTAAGGCCTGAAGGCAGAATGTCCCACTGAACATCACTGCCACTGCCATACAAACCTTTCCTTCCCACCACATTTTATGTCAATGTAACAAATTTTCCCACAGTTGTTTTGTCCTTTGAAATCCATAGTCTTTGGTGTTCTGAGCACGGTTGCTTGCTTGCAGACATTTCATTACCTGACTAGGTAATATCATCACTGCTAGTGAGCATAAGGTTTGTTCTGGGTTTTTATATATATCCACAACACTGACAGAGTACGTACATACATACATATACATGTATGTATGTATGTATGTATGTATGCTCTGTGGTCTTCTCCTTGGCTAGTTTAGGATATAGTAGTAATCAGAAATGTATGAAGATACCTGAAACAATTCTTGTCATTATATTGTACATAAGCTGACTAGTTTTGAATGAAAAATATTGATCTATCTGATCATTTCAGGTAATGAATTCTACTTTGGATACCGCACTGTATGGAGGATGAGTATGTGTATGTATCTGTGCTCAGGGAAAGTGCTCTTCATACTTTTATAAACACTCTGAAATGCTGTGAGCGATATAGATGCATTTGTGACCATGGAAATGTCTTAGACAACTTTGGCTTCCTTGGCTAAGCAATGGAGTTGAGCACCGCCCCCTGGAGTCAGACATGACTGAAAGGGGAAATACCCTTTTTTAAAGCGAAATAAGGTGCTACTATCCAAAGATTGAAAGATTGTTGTTTACAATCTTCTTAAAAGCATTAGAGAAGTCTCTTCTGTTTAGGGAAAGGGGAACATTTTATTTATTTATTTATAGCCTGCCTTCATTATTTGTATATATAACTCAAGCATATCCAATACTCTTTCCTCTTATTTTCCCCACAAAATTTCTGCAAGATGGGTTGGCCTGAGAGAGAGAGAGAGAGAGAGCGCGGTTGGCCCAAAGTCACCCAGCATGACCCTTGTATATAAATAACTATCATGATCCTTTAGTATTATCTTTTTTTTCCAACACAGATAAGTTATTTATTCTATGGAAATGCAAACACCTTATCTCCTTAACTATTTTGAGTGATTGTTTTTTCTCCCCCTCCAGTATGCTTCTCTTCAATGTAGAGGTTTTTAAAAATCGTTTTCTCCCCCCCCCATACCCCAAAAGGGAAAAAAATCAGGAGAATATGGATTTTCTCAGGCTTGAGGAGCTTTTTCCCACTTGCTAATCATCTGTCAAACAGCTTTTTCCTTATTAATTAATTAAAGCATATTGAACCAGGTCATTCCTCACATGTTGGAAGAGCAGATGTAAAGGGAGAGATGAGTGACAAGATGAAAATTATTTGGCACTATCTTGGCACCAGGCTGCAGAAAGACATTACGAAAGCTTTTTGGGAACTCTTCCACTGCTCTGATTACTAAGTATACAGTACAAATGCTTAGATTCAAGTCTGCCAACACTGTCATTCCAATCTATCAATCCAGAGTTTCTTTTTATAAGGGATATAAAAGTCCTGCTCATCATTGTTATTCTATTGCATTATAATGTTTGCCAGTTCTGTGTACAGTCAAAGGCAAGCCATAGTAGTTAATAAATTGGGACTGAAATGATCTACTAAAATCCATACCTGATTCCCAGGAGTGCTTTTTAGCAGAATTGAGAAATATCTGTGGCATTTCTAGCATAGTATATTGTCACTGCAAATGATTGCCACAGAATTGGTATTGACTACTACATCTCTTTAATTCTGTCATAAAAAGAGGAACGAGTCTTTTATTTTAAAAACCTGGAACATGACAGAAATCTAGATTTGTTTCCAAAGGGTGAACCTCTTTTTGGATTGGCAACTTTAAAAGGCTGGAGATCCCTGAACCGGGCAGAATTTAACATGGACTTTGGATACAAATGCAAACACGATTTGCTTGTTTCTAACAGTGGGGCGCTCCCTCCAATCACTTCACTGAACTTTGGCTGCAGGACTGCTGCAAACAGGGCACAGTTTTCTGCTACTTTCTGGTGAACGCTACTCATAAACTTTTATCAGTCTCCTAAAATGCAAGAAATTAAGCCTTCCTCCCACCATTTCATAGAATCATAGAATAACAGAATTGAAAGCCACCATAAGAATTATCTAGTCTAACCACTGCAATGTGTAGGAAACCAATTTGAAGTATCCATGAGAAGAGGTAACTAGACAGATTAACAGAGTTGGAAGGCACCTTGTAGGTCATCTAATCCACCCCCCTGCCCAAACAGGAGACCCTACACCATTTCTGACAAATGGCAGTTCAATCTCTTCTTGAAAGCCTTTAATGATCAACTGTCTCTTTAAAAACCTTCAGAGATACAAAATTCAGAACTTCCATAAGTTTTCATAGACTTTTCTTATATTTAAATGAAAGCTAGATAGCTGTAAAGTTATAGCCATTATTTCTGGGCCTAGTTTCTGGGCCATGGAATATAGTTTTTGACTATCTCTCCTATATATATTTTATGTATTTGAGCATGATATCACATATTTCAACCTTTTTTACTCAGACATCCCAAGTTCCTTCAGCCAATCTCAAAGGATATGACTTCCAGTCCTTCTTATCACTTTCATTGCTCTTCTCTGAACACATTCTTAACATGCCAGTATCCATCTGGAAATGTCCAGATATTCAGTATCATACTCTATGAAAGGTCATAAAACCATGCAGTAAATTTAGCAACGTCACTGTATACACCATTGTTTTTGCCAATCTCCCAAAATCTTACATTTGTTCCACCCTCCACAAAAGGGCTTTACATAAGCTGCTGCAAAACTTTTGGTGTTTCTTGCTGCAGCAAAGTACCACAAGTACTTCTTAGTAAGTAATTGTAGAAAACATTTGGTAAAATTAGGTAAAAAGTCCCATCCAATTTTATGCCAGTTAAAACATAAATATTATATTTTAACTGTATAGCTTTTCTTAAACAGAATAAATGACCCCTCAGTTTATTTCAGGTACAATTCAAGGTGCTTACTTTCATGTTTCAGTTCAAGGTGCTTACTTTCATGTTTCACTAGTGACCAGCCATGTCTTTGTGATTATAACCAAATGTGAAGATCAGATGCTGAGGCTTATTGTCTAGCTTGTAAAAATGATTTTTGGTTGGAACATCTCCAAGATAAGATATTTCATACAGTACATGTGTGGTCATCATATATTCATTTAAAACAAAATCTAAAGATTCTGAAGCAGCCAGAAAAGTAGTCACTAGTTCTTAATATTTTAGCCCAAATAAGGGAAAAAAAAACACTTACCCACCAAAGTTCTGTGGTTAAATGGCCAGGAATACCAATTCCTATAGTTTGAAGCTATTCTGATCTTCATTCCTACAAATCAGGGTCTCAGAAAAAAAAGAACAACGTAGATGAAGGAAGTTAATTTAAATTACTAAGGTATGCAGAAACTCCTACTGAAATTCAAAATTTCACAGGAAAATCCTTTCTAACCCCATAAAATATAATTAATTTAATCTCATTCAAATTTTATGTTTTTCCTTAAAATTCTCTACAGGTTTCATTGTCTCTGAACTGACATAAATCAATGGAAACACTTTTAAAACTGATTCTTAGCCTTTTCAGTAACAGATCATGACAGAGAAAAACAATACACACAGACCATATACCTCAAACAGGATAGGCTAGATTTTTGTTTTTATATATACAGACCAGAAACCTAGCATTCATTTCCTTGTTTCACCTACTTTGAAAGAAAAATCGACACAGGGTTCATAAAGAAAGATGGACACTTCATTGACTATGTTAATCCCTATCAATGCTTTTAAAGAAAAAAAAAAGTACTTTTAGTTTACATCATGATGCCATTGCTATTCCGGCCAAAAAATTAATCAGGATTATTCATCCTTCCACTCTATTCTTTTGCAATAGATCTGCTGCAACAGCTTTTACTGAAATGAAATGTAAGAATTAGACAAAACTTAAGCCAAGTCTTTAAATAAGAGGAGGTCAATCGATCTGAGGGATATTTTATATTTATATAATTTCCAGATCTTGGTTAAGAGAACATCTAAAAAAAGCAGTAAAGGAAATACTTTAAGATGCTTTGCATATGTGTTTATCACATCTCTCCTCCCCAACCTTATTTTCATCTGTACAGTTTGAATGTAATAATTCAATACAATAAGCTTGCTAAAGTATATGAAGAATTGTGGTACACGCTGCCATAACTCTATCACAAGTCAAGACTACAGATTAATTTTTTTCCTAATTTTTTTTTCTAGAGCTGGAATGTTTCTGTAGAGGCAATTTTTATATTCTAAGCAGATGTGCAAAATGTGCTTGCTGTTTCCAGTATTAGTTCATTTTGATGGCAATTTCTTAATAATATGGAATGTAAAAGCATTGAAATCGCTTCTAAGCACAAAGAGTTCAGTAAGATTTTTAAAATTTTCATTTTAAAAATCTTAATGAACTCTTTTTTTTTTCAGGAGCTTTATAGTCTTCCAAATCATAACCAGTTCTTACCGAAACTGGTGTTGGGGAGATCTATGGAAGTGGGTGCTATAAATTAGCAAGAGGTGTTGCAATTTTGATTAATAGATTTCCAAAGCTGATGGTTGAAGTTTCAGACAAAAGAAACTGGATTTTTTAAAATACCCACTGGAAGACTAGGAGATAAATTTCTACACCAAGTCAGTTGGAAAGGGATCAGCTTAAGGTCCCCTTTAAGAATCTACACACCCATATACCCAGCACTAATTGACTCGGAGTCATAATGTGTTTCAAGATTACAGAAACAAATTTAATATGGTGGACAATCTGAATTAAAAAAAAAAAACCTTTGGAACATATCTATGGAGATTCTCAGACATCCAAGTCATGGTTGTCCCAAAGGTGCTTTTTTCAAGGGGCAACTGGACTTCTTTGTTTTTCTTTGAAGATGTTTTGCTTCTCATCCAAGAAGCTTCTTCAGCTCTGACTGGATAGTGGGAAATGGTTCAAAGAAAAACCAGCAAGTACAGTTGCCTTTTGAAAAAAGCACTGTTGGGACTTTGGAACATGAGTACACATTCTACTTTTCTGTGCATAAAAAGTGCAGTTTAAGTGTTTGCTGAAGTTATTTCATGTCACTATATTCTTTAGTATCTGAAGATATGATATGTGACATAGATGCAACAGCTGTTTCAGACCCTGCAGATCTGTGAAGTTAATAGTTTTGTCTGACAATAGTTTACATACAATTTTGAATACATATAGTTTGTGTTGAATAAAGTTTTTAACAGAGATAATCTCACCAGTCTAGCTATCAAATAGGGTTTACCTGCCCCTCAGTCCCAGCCTAGTTCCACATTAAGGAGAGGGATATTTCACAGTTTCTGGTGATGCTTGGTGGATGTGGATGAAAAAAAAAAGAGACTTGGAATATTCTTTCCTGTCCTTACTGTGTTCTGTACATGGTAAAAAAAAAAAAAGACAGTACCATTTACTGATATTGTGCTTATAGCAGGATAAAATCTGTCAGTCAGGCAGCAAATGTTGCGCTGCTGTGGTTTTGCACCAGTTCAAAGATTTGTGGATAGCACTTTAATTTGATCATGAGAAATCAGTTTCTTTCATTGAAGCAAGGGGGATGGCTACAATCACTGTGTTGTTTTTATCTTTTAGTTTTATGCAATCTTGTAACAACATTTGAAGTACCATTGTCATCATTTCAGCCATTGTCTATCCACTGCAGGATGAAGGCCTCTTCTGCAGGTTTCCAACCAATATGGTCCTGAAATTTCTTTTGCTAATTGGGCCCACAATACTTGCTGATATCATTGATCCATCTTGTTTTAGGTCTCTTTCGTGGATGCTTTTTATCAAGTGGGATCCATTCTAGGATTGCCTTGGTGCATCTGCCATCAGTTCTTCTTGCTATGTGACCAGCCCGTTTCTATTTCAATTCTTTTACTCTCCTGTACCAATGTGTAATATTGAGCATGTAGGGCAGAGAAAAACATAATTTGTGTTTAGTTTTTATCCAGCGTCTCAATTGGAGCATTCATTGCAAAATTCATGAAATCCAATAGGAAGGAGTTCTTCAAACTGGAGTATTCAAACAAAATACAGGAGTTTGAAAAAGGAGGCATCTGTTTTATGAACAGTGAAATTGAAAGTGATGTTCAATATTGCATATTATGAGTGCGGCAATGAAACAATATATCTGACTTTTTTTAAAAAAATCTTTCTTCAAAACTTGTGTAAGAATCTGAAAGCTTGGTAACCTCTTAGGACATGATCAATCTAAAAGCTTCTCTTCCAGACACTAGGGTTGTAGAGGGAATGCATTAAGCTTATCCACCACTTTGGAGAATTTACAGAAACTACCACAGAGTGAAATGAGAACCACCCAAAAAGGCCTCTTAACCTTAGTATTTCATATGAAAATAAAACCATTTTGGGCCCTAAAGCATTTTCCTCATGTCTTGAGAAGACACACTTGTACAAAAAAGAGAATGAAAAATTCAGAAATGGCAAATGAAGCTATATTACAGTCTCAAAAGACAGACATGGTTCATTGGTAACACCAAGGTATTGTTAGCTCATAAGTGACATCTGTGGATAACCAATTCCCATTAGCTAGCCTATAATAAAAAATAAATTTAACCAGAGAGGCATTCATTGTGATTCACTCCTGGGTGCAGAATCTTATCCTATCTTTAGCCTTGCACTGGATACTTGTACCACAGCAATGGTAATAGCTCTTATATTTATATATTGCCCTATAGTGTTTTACAGCAGGAATTCCCATCAGTGGTCTATGGCACACTACAAGGCCATGGGTTTATCACCATTGGGCTACATGAGGGGCCAGCCAATGTGCATGCTTCTATGCATGCACAAGGCCCCACTTGTGTGAGCATCGTCATGGGCGCTTGCAGCCCCCCCTCTTGCATGAGCCTCATCATGGGTGCTTGTAGCCCCACTTACACGAGTGTCATTGCGAGTGCTCATGGCCCAACCTTCACACGAGCATTGTCGCAGGCACTCATAGCACAACTCACATGAGCATTGTTGCAGATGCTTGTGACCACACTCATGTGAGCATCACTGCAAACGTCATGGGCATTCATGCGTGCACATGCATGTGCACCTGCATTTGCCTTCTCCCACAATATCATCCCCTCTTTCCCCCTTCTCCCTGCTCTGGGCTGGGAGAAAGGTTGGGGAACTCTGCTTTACAGCATTCTCTGGGCGGTTTACAATGTCAGCATATTGCCCTCCAACAATCCTCATTTTACTGACCTTGGAAGGTTGCGTCAACCTTGAACCTGTCAGGATCAAACTATGGACTATGGACAGGCTATGGACAGAGTTAGCCTGCAATACTGAATTCTAGCCACTGTGTCATCAGTGCCTGAAGACCAGGATCACTGATCATTGTGTCATCAATGCCTGTTTCACTGTGCTTGAAGATCAGGGAGATTCTCTTTACCTGTTATTCATTCAAGCTGGATATAGAAGTAAACGTTCTTCTTGGAACTGCATTTCATTTCCAGAGGACTCTGAATGCCTGTCTAGGATAGAGATGATCTGGAGGACCACTTTGACTTGATTCAAAGTGCTGTGCAAGAACAGAGAAGCCTGGCTTTCCCTCCCCAGATGAAGCTGGAAAATGATGGGAGATTATATTTCCAATTATGCTGGATTTTAGAAATGCCTAGAGGACTTCAGAAGCCCCTCACTATTGTTTAGACAATCTCCATCTGTTCCAACAAGAGTCAAGGACAGTTAGTTTTTCCTCTGCAATTTTAAGACAGCAAACCTTAAGCCTCCTTTTATTTTGAGCTGGGGAGTGAGTGGGAACCCCCATTCAGTTTTGTTACAGTTTTGAAAATATTTACATTTCTATACTAGACTTTTGTGTCCTGTTGTTAATTGAATGTGTGATACAAATGTAAATACATTTCATATATAGGATTATGATAAGAATATGAACTGAACTTCCATCTCACTGCAAAATGGAACAGAAACTTCATCTGAAAATCCTATGGAATAAGGGACGTTTCTACAAAGTAGATATTAATTTCCTATAACCCGTGTAGCACACCATAAAGACACTTAGGTCTAATCTTATCTTAAATCATTTGATTTATATCCCACCTGTCACTCAGGAGCTCAAAGTAGTACATATAACATACCCCATTGTTTATAAACCGAATTTAAATAGGCTATGTGATATTGCTGCAAAAAAAAAGGAAGCATCAAAAAAGGTATTGGTTTTTTTTTAAATAACAGGGTCGTAATTATTTATTATGTTAAATGTAATTTCCAGGTGAGAAACATTATACATTAGCTATCTTATTTTCTGTCTTTATTTTATGAAATTGACATTTCTTTTCCATTTCTTTTCTAGCTTTTGCATTCCAATCATCTATTAGTACTATGGCATTTTTTGATTCTGCAATTATCACCTTTTGCAATTTGCTCTAGAATTACTCATTGCTTTCTGTAAGTATATAGTAATTGTACATTTGTTTAATACTTTTGTTGACCATATAGCCTCTATTTCTATTATATATGATCCTGTAATTTATATTAAGCACATAATTGATCATGTCCTTTCAGTGTTTGATCAAAGAAGAAATTCCCTGTTTTATAAGGCACTTATAAATGGAATACAAAACCTGACAAGCATGACTCAAGGAAAACCTATTCTTCTGACTGCACTTTACTCAAACTGCTGCCCTATCAACTGGTCTGTACTTAAGAAAGCTCTTTTTTAATTCTAAAACTGTGCTTCTGTCTTAAATGGTCATACAAAGCAATGCAGAAATGAAATATACTGTCACAACAGGAGCAAATAATGAAATATTTGCCCCTTGGTCCTTTCAAATAAAAGCTCTTTTATGTGGCAGCAAAGTAGAAAATAGCCTAGGAAAGCCCTGTGGAAAATTTCTACTCCCTTTTTCCTATGGTAAAGATAAATAACCTTGAATGACTTCATTTAATTTTAATAATACTGTTATGATAAATGTGCTCCATTATGGAAATAGAGTTAGTAAGTGAGAATTAGTCATGGCCGAGCAACAGCTTTTTCAGCACAAGGTAATAGAACAATGCCTGACTGCAGACCACACTAAATAGGAGTAGATGACCCTTGCTGAGATTTTGCCAGTCAGGGTCAATTCCTGTGTTCCCTCATCATTCTCATTCTCTATCAAAAGAATGTCTCTGCCAAAAATCACAAGATTTTAGTGTTCTCTTTAGGAAAAAAAAGTAAATCCAGCAGCTGAAACAACTTCCCTCCATTATGTCTTCCTGTTCCTTCCTTCCTTACAGATTCTTCTTGGAAGAGTACGAAACCAAAGATACAGGAAGTGCTCCAAAGCAAAGGGCAGAATTTATTTATGATGAAACTAGTGAATACAAACCCAAAGTACAACCATCCACAACAAATGTTTCCAATTAGTTTCTGGATACAGAAGGACAGATTAGTTTGAAGCCTGATTAAAACAACAGAAAAACGCTCCAGCTTTAAAAAGAGCAATATCTTAACATAGCCAACCTTTGCACCTTGAAGATGTTCTAGACTTCATATCCAATAAATTTAGTCAGTGTGGAATATAAGACTTCCATAAGCACAAAGAAGGTTTCTTACACTTCCCAACTGGGGTTATTTTAACATTTAAGGACAATTTTATTGTTGGGGAACTCTGGGAGTTGAAGTCCACAAGTTTTAAAGTTGCCAAGTTTGGAGACTCCTAAGTTACATGATGGCCTAATCTTTTAGCAATATACAGTAATCACCCTACCCATAGTATAGTGGTTAAGGGACTAGTCTAGAAATCAAGAGACCTTGAGTTCTGAACTCATAGGCATGAAAGCAAGCTGGCTGACTTTGGGCCAATCCCTTTCTCTTCACCCTCATCCTTTCTCTTCACCCTAGGTCAGGGGTAGGCAATTACGGCTCCTTCATGACTCGTGGACTTCAACTCCCAGAATTCCTGAGCCAGCCTGGCTCAGGAATTCTGGGAGTTGAAGTCCACAAGTAATGAAGGAGCCTTAATTGCCCACCCCTGCCCTAGGAGGAAAGCAAGAATAAATCAAAAGTTCAGGGGCTAGTCCACATAGTGTCCAGCAGTCAATGGTGAACTTGAAGGGACAAAAAAAATCAAAGATAAGTTCAGAAAGCATTGAAAAATGGCAGAATTCAAACTTACAATGTTGCAGACCAATATTAGGGTCTCCAAAAATTGCTTTCTTAATATTAGCAAAGCTAAAGCTTCTGGCCTTTCCTTGATCCCTGGAATCAGCACAGTGGAGGGACTTAGGCAAACCAGAATCAATTATTTGCACTTATTATATTTTAAAAAGTATGTTTGTATGTTATCTATTAAACAAATTCATATTATCTGCCCAGAGCTCTCACAAATATAATTCTGGGTGGCTTATAAAATTAGAAATCCATAGCATAACGATTATATCCCCACCCACCTACTCTGGCAGCAGCAACACAATCAGATTGATGACTTGATTGGCTCCTTCTCCATTCATGGAGCCCAGGCCCAATGGCGAAATCACATCTTCATGACCTTTCAGAAAAGCAACAAGATGGACGCCAATTGTACCTCCAGGGCAACAATGTTCCACAGAGAGAGGAAACACCACTGAGAAGGCCTTTTTACATGGTCCCATCAAATGTACTGTTCCAATAGATGGGACCTGCAACATACCCTGCCTTCCTGTCCTAGGTAACTTAGCCAACTAAGTACAGATAAGTACCATGAAATTACCCTTCCAAGATTTCACATGCATTCATATGTTTTAAAATCAAATCAGAATAGCATCTCTATTAGAAATGTCTTTGAAAGGCAAACTACTAGAAAAAGCCAAACTCTACTGTGATCATAAGGCAGTTTCATAGCCTTGTAATGAACTATTCAGCACAAATTAGGGAGTTATTCACAAAGCCATTTTCAATAATGAATAAATTCTAGAAAATTGCAGTATGTACAGTATATGTGAATAATTTGTGAACTGAAAAAAAGACAGAATCCTCAACTAAATGATTGCAATATGAATTATTAACCAACCCTCAGTCATGACACTGAAGAATAATTAGTTAATATCTTAACAGAAAAGATATTATATAGTTTAGGTGAAAAGCCAGAATAGAAAGCAGGGACTGGAATATTTTTCCCAAGTCTGGTACCCTTAGGGCATATGGAAATATGACTACATGGAGGATATCAAATTGTGGAAAACTGAGGTAAAACATAGGACTTCACAAACTATTGTACTTTGCACATCTGAAAATATGTATTATGTTAACGTTATTCTTATACTATAATAACTGCTACTGTGATTGTTTTTGAAACATGAAGGAAAGAAAGCATCACCAAAGATTTTGTTTGAAGTTGACTGAAGAATCAGACTGAAATTATTATACTGAATAAATTTCATTTGAATGTTGAATTTAATTGAGTAAATATGTGCATACTTGCACAGAAGTCCACTTCTGTATTTTCAAATTAATTCACCTGATTCAATCTAAGGGATTGAATTGCTTTGGTGATTCAGTTTGAAGATTTTATTCAAAAGTGTCATCTGAATTGTCTTCAAATACAAAATCTTATTAAGAAGATGTTCAGTTCTGGGTAAAGAGAAGATCAGATCAAAAGTGAAAAACCACAGTAATCTGTTAAGAACTGGATTTGAAGCAACTGGCTGACCAACCACATTCAGTGCATAGTCTTCAGTGGAACTACGTCTAAATGGAGGGAAGCACATGGTGGGATACTGCAAGATTTTATCTTAGGCCCAGTAGTTTTCAATATCTTCATAAATGATCTACACGAAGGCTTAGATGGAGACCTCATCAAATTTGCAGATAACACCAATCTGGAGATTCATAAAGATCTTGACACACTTCAATACTGGGCCTATACAACAAAATGCAATTCAGTGGTGAAAAAAGCTAAGGTCCTACAAATAAGAAAGAAAACTCATATTTAACTAAAAGCTTAATCTAAATTCATGCTGAAGGTAAACATGTTTGGTCCTGAAAACATTAAGATCTAGGCAGATCAATCGGTGGCTAGCGAAGGACTGCTCTTAGTACATTGTAAGTAAATTTAGAGATAGAAAGGGTGGTACCTGGCTCAACACTAGCAACTGTGAAAGAAATCTAGATGTCCAAGTATACCACTACTTAAATTTGAGCCAGCAGTATGCTGCAGCTGCCAAAAAAAGCTAATGCAGTCCTAGGTTGCATCAACAGAGGGATAGTTTTAAGAGCAAGTAAAGTAATAGTATCTCTTTATACTGTACTGATGAGTCCACACTTGGAATATTGTATCCAGTTCTGGTCACCATGATACAAAAAAGATGTTGAGACTCTAGAAAGAATGCAGAGAAGAGCAACAAAAATGATTAGGGACTAGAGGGCAAACCTTATGATGAATGGTTGCGGGAACTAGGTATGTCTAGTTAAAGAAGTGAAGGACTAGGGTTGACATGATAGCAGTGTTCCAAATTGTTAAAGAGAGATCCAATCTAGAACTCAGGAGAAATTTTCCAACAATGAGAACAATCAGTGGAATGGCTTACCTTTAGAAGTTGCACATGCTCTATCACTGGAGGTTTTCAAGAAGAGACTGCACAGCCATTAGTCCAGGATAGTATAGGGTTTCCTGCTTGGGGGTGGTGGTGTTGGATTAGAAAACCCCCAAGCTCCCTTTCAAGCCTATTATTCTATGTTCTAAAATATCCAAAAGGAAATGTCTTATATCAGAGAAATGTAAAAGATGTTTGTATTACTTAGAACACTTAGGATTATTTTCTCAAATTTTAGAAATCGTTGCAATTCTTGTGAATTTGAACTTTGAACGTGAGTATGATCAGGCTCTCTATATGACCAAATCTTTAAAGTGACCAAGTCACTTATTTGTTTATTGATTATAAGAAGCTTCCAATGTACAAGAGCAGTCCTTTGCTGGCTGATACTTGCCACAGATTGATCTGCCTAGTTCTTAATGTTTTCAGGACCAAACATGTTTACCTTCAGCATGAATTTAGATTAAGCTTTGAGTTAAATATCTGCACTATAACTTGTATTTACACTCTCAGATATCTTGTTGCTTCTTCTTAGAAAATCAATAATTCCACAGAAGATCACATTCCTATTTCTCTTTCTTATATTTAGAATTGAAAGTACAATCAGCAAGCTAGATCAAAAATATCTGCTTCTTTTCTTCCATTAATCTACAACTTGCATACTAATTGTATGTAAAACTCCTGGTATCATCATCACATTTAGCAGAAAAGCAATTATACAAAAATTATGCTTTCCTTTGCACAATTAATCAAGTGCTTGATCCTGGGCACTTGATTATTAGGAGAGTGCAGGCTTCAACAATGATCGAGAATTTGGGAGAACACAGCCCACAGGCTTTTGCATGAGTTTCAAAAAAGAAAAAAAGAAAAGAAACATAAGAATTTCCCCAGACATTAGGCTTGGATCTCACATGAATCTGTTTTAACTGCATTGTCTATGTTTATTTGTCCTCTGTTGAGTGGGTGGCCATAAAAATGGAAGGAAGGAGGGGTGGATTCTTTCAAGTAGTAGTATCTTTCTTCAGACTAGCATGGAAACCTTAAAAAAGTTGGATAGTTTAACAGAATAGAAGAGGAGTGCTCACACAGCTTCTGAAGCTCTTCTGAATTGTATTAAAATATGCACAACTCTATAAATTATTCGTATTATGTCTTGGGTGGATTTCTTTCACAGGGTGGAATTCCTTTGTAAAATATTATTAATGAAATTGATATTCAGATTTCAACCAGCCAACCATTGGGACAGTTGCATACTACAGTCTTTAATCAATACAACATTCATATTTTTAGAAAGCTAAAAGTCTGCAAAGCTGTACTTATCCCTTTCCTCCTATACTGATATGAGTCCTGGATTGTATACCAAAGGCACATCAAACAACTGGATATCTTTCACCTGTATGCCAGTGGTGGAATTCATTTTTTTTATTACCGGTTCTGTGGGCGTGGCTTGGTGGGCGTGGCTGGGGAGGAATCATGTGACTGGATGGGCAGTTTCTGTAAGCAGGGTAATAAAGATTAGGCTAGAAACAATACCAGAATGGTTTTTTTCCTGCCTTCCTTACAGGATTAACCCTGTAAAGTGGAAAAATACAAAAGGAGATTTCTTCTAACAACCAGTTCTCCGAACTGCTTAGAAAATTTACTACCAGTTCTAGCGAATCTGCTAGAACCTGCTGAATTTCACCTCTGCCATATGCTCTCCACTCCATCCTTGGCATTTGTTGGCAAGACTGTGTCTCCAACCTGGATGTTTTGGATTGTGTCAAATTCACCTGATTACCTGATGAGATGGGTGGGACATGTCATGAGAATGAATGACTGCCATATGCATTTTCAGGTCCTATAAATGTGTACTGAAGTCTGGGAAGAGATCCTGAGGTCAACCATGCAAATGCTACTATGAAAGAAACTCTACATCACTGTGACATCCAGCCAAGAGATCTAGAAGCTGCAGCTGCTGACAGAACCCACTGGCAAGTCCTGTGCTATGAAGACTCCACCAGCTTTGAGGACAGGTGCTGTCAGAAATGATAGGAAACTGTGAGCAGTATCACAGAATAACACCCATGATTGCTACAATAAACTTCCAGTTCCCCCACTCATTGTCTCTAACCTGGGATGGCAAAGCCACCTCTGTGTCCACAGATGAATTGCACAGTGTCTTCTTTAAACCTGAAGATCTACCATATATTCCCATATGCAGGCAAAAGATGAATTTACATTCCAGACAGATTTAGTATATTGCAGATTTTCTGCACCAAAAATAGTTCCAATATTTTTTTTAATCCCTTTTCTCATTCTGTTTCTCCCTGAATCACAGAATGTCAAAGATGAATGTCATATTGTAGCTGAACTGGGAAACTATTAACCTCTGCCATCAAAGTAAGTGCTCTAAAGGAAACTGTGATTTCACATATTCTCGATGGTTTGCATCCTGATGCAAACAAAAGAAGAAACATCAATTTTTTTTATTCCAGTAACTGTGGTTTACTTCTGCATAAAGATTGCTGCATCTGAACTGAGAGTTTGGTACAAAATACAGTTTATTGCTGGTTATCTACAATAAATACTGAGCAGTAGGATTCCTTAGGTAGGCCAGTCTGTGTGTTAATGACTGTTCCTATAACTACTATGTGGTGCAAATCAACTTGTTTCTTATTCTTCCTGCTTCCAGTGCAACATCTTTACATTTATTAGTGCACAGCATGTTAGTAGTCAATGCAGTCCATTAAAGATAAAGCACATTCAGTGGCAAAACTGGGCTTCTAGTACTGATCGAGGGGGGAATATAAATGCACAAAGGCATAAGATGCTTTCCTGATTAAAGAAATGTTAGTTGATTGATTGCATGAGTTTAACTCTGTAATTAATAAATTAAATTTACATAATTTTGATTATAGGTAAAACAACAGCTCAGAAACAATTTTTTTCATATAACTCTCCCAAACATTTTTCAGAAGATATACACAATATACCACAGTTTAGAAGAGACATTGTTCCTTGTATGAATAGTCCTTGACTTACAAACATTCATTTAGTGACCATTTGAAGTTACAACAGCACTGACAAAAGTGAATTAGGACTGTTTTTTATACGTATGACCATTGCAGCATCCCTGTTGTCATGTGATCAAAATTCAGACTCTTGGCAATTGGCATGCATTTATGAGAGTTGCAATGTCCTGGGGTTATATGATTGAGCAAAGTTAATGTGAAAGCCAGATTCACTTAATAACCATGTTACTAACTTAACAACTGCAATGCTTCACTTAACAACTGTGGCAAGAAAGGTTATAAAATGGGGCAAAACTAATTTAACAACTGTCTTGCTTAACAATGAAAAATTTGGGTTCAGTTGTGATAATAAGTCAAGTAAAGGAAAATGGACTGTTTAAGATGAGGCTGCCATCTGTACTTATTAGCAATATTTACATAAAAGTACATGGCTGTGCTTCTCAATTCTGAGGACCATTTGAAAGCACAATTAACAGGGCAATGATATGCCTTTCTCCTTATTAAGGCACAAGGAGAACTCGGTTTAATGGCACTTACTCCCAGGTAAAAGGATCTGGGATTTCAGGTTAAGTGTTTTCATTTGCAGAGGGTTAGACAAAATGAAAAGATGTCAAATGGATTTGACATTGTAGCTCTTACCCAGTGTCTCCAGGCAAGAGCTCTGAAAAGGCAGAAAATGGTATCTGGTGTACCTTGAACTGAGAAAGTCTGTCTTCAGCAAAGCAAAAAAAAAGAAAAGAAAAAAAAGGGAACAATCTGGCTCTGCTAGTCCTCAGGATATGAACCTTTGCCCCTGACCAATGAAGGCAATCTGTCAAATAGATTTAAATTCCTGGTAAAGCTCCATAATGAAGAGAAATACGAGGAAAAGGTACTTTTATTCCATGCCACTTTTCAAGAAATGCCCTTGCCTTCGCCAACAATTACAGATGGTCCAAGATGGGAATGTAATGGAGAAGAACATATGGTGCCCAGCACGAGGAAATTGCTGTGGCTGACTTCTACACTTCAGAGAAGAACCGGGCCTCCCCTCACAATTTTTACAATCAGTTCTTTGGTTGAAGGCGGGATATTCTTTGATTCCTGTCCTAAAGAGACTTTTTTTTTCTTTTTCAAATAGATTTCCAGGATTTTAACCATTTCACATCTTCAGCAACTGTTGAGGATAAAGGGAAAGATCGTGATATCAGAAACTTACAGATTTTTCTGTTTTCAGTCACAGATGTAAACTGAGAAATGGCAGGCCAGGAGAGGTGGACTGGAATAATTTGTAATTGGAGGATTTGGAGAAATTGTAGCACCTAGTAGCTCATCTGCTGCTCTGTGCACAATGAATAGTTCTCAGCAGCAATGCTTCCTAACCAAAAGCTTATTTTCCTCATTCTAACTGAGGTAAAGTGAAAGGGAAGAAGAAGAAGAAGAAGAAGAAGAAGAGGAGGAGGAGGAGGAGGAGGAGGTGTGGTGTTGGTGGTGGTTATATCAGAGGTAGGCAATTATGGCCCTTTATGACCTGTGGACTTCAACTCCCAGAATTCCTGAACCTGGCTCAGGAATTCTGGGAGTTGAAGTCCACAGGTCATAAAGGGGCCATAGTTGTCCACCTCTGGACTATGTTGTAAGGACATTTAATGCTCTATGGCAGGGGTGTCAAATTCAAGGCCCGGAGGGAAAATCTGGCCTGCAGGCCACCCTGGAAATAGCAAATGACTGGCTTGTGGTGCCTCTACCAGTGAAAACAGAACTCTCCTTCAGCCCTCCTGAACTCTGTTTTCATTGGCAGAATGTTGAAGGTAGCTGTCCCAGGCAAAAATGGAGCTGAGGAGCCCATTTTTGCTGACAGAGTGCTTGGGCCACCACAGGCAGCCCTGACATGAGTGACGTTGAGCTGGCCATGCCCCCTGACACCCCCCAAGGTCAAACACAACCCTAATGCAGCTCTCAATGAAATCCAGTTTGATACCCTTACTCTATGGCATGTATTGCCTCTCTTTATATTACAGGTAGTCCTTGACTAACAGACACAATTGGGATTGGAAATTCCATCACTAAGCAATGTGGTTGTTAAGTGAGTCACACCCAATTTTACAATCTTTTTTGCTGTGGTCATTAAGCAAATCATACAACCATTAAGGAAATCACATAGTTCTTAAGCAAATCCAGCTTCCAACACTGACTTTGCATGTCAGAAGCTGGCTGGAAAAGTTGCAAATGGCAATCACATCACAGTTGCCAAGTGTCTGAATCATGATAAAGTGTTAATGGAGATGCTGCAATAGTCAGTTGTAAGTGCAAGGTCTGGTCATAAGCCACTTCTTTCAGCACCCTTGTAACTTTGAATGATCTCTAAACAAGTGGTCATACATCAAACATTACTTGTATTCTTTTTCCTTCTTTCCCATCCCAGTTTTCAATTCATCCTTTGTATATCATATATTCTCCTCATACTTACCTAACATTTTATCTCAATCCTTTGTTCCATTTATCCTTCTGATGGCTGACAGGATAAAATTTGACAAGACTGACATAACCCACAGTAGGACTCATCTTTATATGAAAAAATGAAATATAACTGAAGCCTAAATATTTTAACAGCAAAGTTTTAAGATTCTGTGTTTAACCCTTTGAATCCAAGTATAAGTGACATTGTTTGAATTCTGAAGCTTCCAAAGGGTGTAGCAGCAATAACTTACAATCAGTGTTTGTTCTAGGATAAAGTTTACAAAGATGAAGAGATGAAGGGTTATTTTTAATTTTTACCACCTAGGTTCAGCATACAGACAGCCTACAGCTTATACCAACAACTGATACCAAAATTTCTGCTATCAAGTGAGTTTTGCCCCATTTTACAACCTTTCTTGGTACAATTGTTAAGTGAATCATTGCCATTGTTATGTTAGCAACACAGTTGATACACTAGCAACCCAGCAACACAAAACAGCTTGTCAGGCGGTTGCAAAAAGTGATCCCATGATGCCCATTATATAGTTAAATGATTTATCTAAATCTTGTGATCCAAGACCCAATTAGAGGGCTGTGTGAAAATTACTCTTCAACCATAACCCTTCAGAAAACTATGCCACTTAGACTGTGTTGCCCAATTGTTGGATGTTACTCTACTCAGGTATGATGAGGGCTGGTTAATGCTGGCCTCAGAGTTTTAATGCAGAACAAGGCAAGTGTGATGACCTGGGGCCTGGCATAAAAGCAACACAGCCAGAGAACAGGTCCATCATCCCTTTATTGTTTCAACTGTGCCCCCAAAATGTTCCCACAGTCACTACCAGTCCTGGAGCAAAGTTTCCAAATGCTTCAGAAGTCTCTGGCTGCGAGTAGTCCAGTAGCAAGATTAGCAACACAGCAACAGGTCAGAAGTCCAATAAGCCAGGTCAGCCCAACAGTAACCAGGGCCAGAGTTTCAGCGAAGCAGGCAAATAAGACAAGCCCCACAACACAGAGTACAGCAAACTCCAGGCTTTGGCAATTGCACATGAGTCTCCACAGATTCAACGCTTGTTCCCGACAAATGCTCCTCCCACCAGCACCTCCTTAAATCTCAGTTGCCAGGTGTGCCTTGTGAAAGGGGGTGGGACACTCTCCTCCCTCATAGGTGGCTCAATCTGTGTTGATCTCGCCCTCTCTCTCTTCCCTCCTTGCTCTTGGATGAGGAGGAGGTAATCCTTGCTCTTATCCTAAACTCTCCCTGTCTACAGTCCTTACTACTTCAGAAAAGCCTTGCCCGGACTGACTCTGCCCTTCCCCAGTTCCTTCCAAGGCCAGTGAAGCTGACCTCTCACTCTCTGTCATCTCTTGTTCCAACTCACATTGCTCCACAGATTCAGACTCTGATGGGGGCACGACAGCAAGAAGTGGGTAGATTCTTCTGATTCTAATTACCTTCCTGCTGATCACCTGCTGATGGGATATACATTTTGGTCTCCTAAATTGGTGATTGGACAGGGTGGAGAAATAAAGGTGCTTGGTTTAGACACCTTTCAAAGGAAAGTACCAATCAGGCATTTACATCAGCACTTGCTTCTGGGGAAGCCAGCTGCCCAGTTTTTCTAGCCCAAAATACAATCTTTTAGGAGAAAGGGCAATGAATACAGCAATTTAAAATGGCCAAGCAGGAGTTAAGCCAATCCCAATCCCTGACTGTTACTAACAGAGGTGAAATTTGTCAGGTTCTAGCAGGTTCACTAGAACCAGTAGTGAATTTTTTAAGCAGTTCAGAGAACCGGTTGTTAGAAGAAATCTCCTTTTGTTTTTTCCCACTTTACAGGGTTAATCCTGTCAGGAAGGCAGGAAAAAAACATTCTGATGTTGTTTCTAGCCTAATCTTTATTGCCTTGTTTACAGAAACTGCCCACCCAGTCACATGACTGCCTCAGCCACGCCCACCAAGCCACGCCCACAGAACTGGCAGTAAAAAAATTTGAATTGCACCACTGGTTACTAACTATACCTATGATGAAGCATTCCAAATCACATCCACAATAAAAATTCTCAGAAGAGGGCAAATGCTGAACAGCTTATTCTATTTCTAATGCTAATTAATCTGCCTCCTGTAGATTGGGGAATGAGACACCATGAGGACATATCCTTTAAAAGTGGTGAGGAAGTGAGGATGAATTATCAGCAAATGCATATGGAAAAGAAGACTGTAGCTTTTTTGCACATTTGGTCCCCTGGGCTACAAGGAGCAATATTATGTACCAAACACGTTCGTTTATTCATAACATTTCCTGCAAAAGCCTTCTTTTTCCATCTTGCAGGCTTCTCATAATATAAATACTCTGGATACAATACCACAATGGTAGTTGAGCTGATAATGGCTGCCACTCCGATTCCATTGCTTTCAATATATAGTTAATAACTAATTTCTGCTTGATGGTGCCCCCTGGTTCTGTACAGCTTGATCTCTCAGTTGGGAAGTGAGAATTGTTTCTGTACACCAGTATTTCTAAGCAAATTTCAGGGATCTATCTCTTGGTGATCCTAGATTCGACTACTGATAGAGCTCCCAAAATTCAATGCTCCTCTATCTCAAACAAAATTGCTCAGCCAGCTAATTGCTGCTGTTGTTGTTGTTTCAAACAGTTACAATGGCTTTAAGCAACCTTTTAATTATTTCACATTACCCAGGGCCCTAAAATACCCAGAACCATGGCCTTCAAATAAGCTCCTTTGCAACTGTATGTATCCACTGGCAACAATTCCTTTAAAAAGTTTGGACAAAATGTTTTCCATTCCATTCAAAATCTTACTGAATATCATTTTATGTTATGATATGCCTGTGCTTGTTTAGCCATCCCATTTCCCCAGTGCACACACACACACACCCAACAGACATCATGCCCCCCTGGATTGCATTTGTAAACTAGAACTAATCCCATGGAACCCCCTCCCAACACACACACAAACACTTGCACAAAACTAATCTGGCAATCCCTTTTTCCCTGCAGTGTTCTTATGTCCATGCCTTCTTCTCATCTCTAGCCATACCTGGCTGTTCCTGTGTTAAAGTGATAAAAATTCTCCCTTTTTTATTAAGCCAACAGCTACTCATGCCAGTTTCAAGATGTGCAAAATCAGGCACAGATGACTGATCATCCCTGCACTTACGATGCACAGGATCAGCCCTGCACTTATGGTGCACAGACTAGTGCAAGTGTGACTTCTTTCCCTTGATTTCCAGGTGCTCGCTACAGTTCTGTTATGGGGAATTCTTGAATCCAGTTCTTTTGAACCAGCTTCTCCACCCAACCCACCCCCTGCACAGATTCCATCAGATTTCCAGAGGAAATAATTGAAGTCAGCCTACCTAGAAGAGATCAAGAACTTAGAGAACTGGTGTCTGGAAAACAAACTCCTTCTTAATGTCAGCAAAACA
>JAEANM010003288.1:0-22677 GCA_017656035.1 Myanophis thanlyinensis
CCCAGAATTCCTGAGCCAGCCTGGCTCAGGAATTCTGGGAGTTGAAGTCCACGAGTCATGAAGGAGCCGTAATTGCCTACCCCTGCTTTAAGGCATTATCAGCTGTATCAGAAGTACTGCAGAGTTTATATTTTGTTCTGTCAGAAACATCTAGTTTAACGAGCTTAGACTTATTAGAGGTTGGAAGAATCTTTGTGTGAATGACATGGTGTTGGTAGAACACTTGTTTCTGGTGCATATTGCACTGTAACATATTGTACTGCACAAAAATAATCAAAAGTTGTCTTGCAGCTTGAGTTTCCCTTCTGGCAGCAATACTGAAAAGCCCCAAAAGGATATTAAATAGATAGGGACTGGCATACTTTGTAAAAATTACTTTCAGAATGTAATAGCATTTTAGATTTGCTATTTGTATTCAGTGTTTTCTACTTTATTTGCAAAATGATATATGTTTAAATCTAGCACCTGAAAGTCAAAGAAGATATTTCTGAAAAAACAGTGAGTTTTGTCATTTAGTTTACTTCTGTACCTGAGAATATCTATTTTCATTTTTCTGTTGTTTTTCACCTGGTCTAAACATGTAGCAGAAAATAGTTTTATTTTACAATTTTTTGTTATATATTTGTTACTGCATAGATGTACTCTTTCAAAACCTTTATTTTATTCTATATTGTTCCCTACAGCATGTAACTATCTATCTATCTATCTATATCTGGGGGATGGCAGTGGAGGTGTGCGTGAACATGCACGTGCCAGTGTATAATGTGATTGTGGCCGTGTGCGCGTCTTCTCAAAGTGATGCTTTCTGACAGAAAATCAATACTTTTCATAGTAGATTTGATGGCAAGATTGGCATAATCCTATTGTAGACTTTGCTAATGGCTAAATACAAACCCGTATTTTTATCTTTCTCATTGGCCTTTGGTAAGAAATGTACCTTTCACCTCTACTGCAAAATGTCCTTGTTTCTCTTTCACCCCTCTTGAAATCTTTTTTTAAAAAGTTGAAAGTGAAGCAAGAATCTTAAACAGCAATGTTTGCTATAGATACTTAAAGTTCCAAGATGGTATTTTGGCATAACTTGCAAGTTTGATAGTAACAGGTCCTATTTTTTCCACTTCCTCGAAGATTCTGTTGTTTGGAAAACCCTCACAAACTAAGGAGGACCTATATATTGGCTGTCATCATTATAGATATAGATATATTTATTTCATTTTAAAAATAGAATGTGTGTCTATTTAGAGAACAAAAAAGGTAATTAGTAATTCAACTTCTATAAATTTTATAAACATTTCATATTAACATAAATATCATGTTTTACTTCATGCATAAACCACATATATATTATGAAAATGGATTTAATGTACTGTGATATATCAAATGAAGAATTATCTGTTAATTTAGTTATAATTGAAGATATTTACAGGTGCTAGAAACACAATAGTCCTATGATATAGCGAGGATTGCAAAAAATGCCATGGAAATGAAAGAATAAGTTATAAAAGAAGATGGTTGAATGAAAGACACAGACTATCTTAGAAAAACAAAAGGCTATTTTTGGTTGAGGAAAATAATATTGCTAGTAATCCAAGCAAAGAAGCAGAAAATGTAAGGTTTTTTTAATCTTAAACTGTTTGTATTTCATTTAAATTCCCACAGCTATGGAAAGACAGGAATTTTAGGGAGGCTAGGTGTCTTAAGAGGAGTATTAAGTCATTAAGCTAAAAAGTACTGATAGGCTAAACCACAGTCTGATTTACAAGTTGCATTTAAGCCATGGTTTAGCTACGGTTTGGAGAATAATCCATATTGCCTGAATTTTTATAATACACTTAGCTGAAAACAAACGAATTACATTATGACTTAATATGTGTAAACTTAGTCAAATCTTTTAAAAGAATAGAACTGGATAAAATATTAATTATTTGCAGTTGGGGCTAGTTATTTGCAATGTAGTGCTTTGCTTAGAAGCCCGAGAAGTAAGCTGTAAACTAGTGGTACGTTCCAGGGTTCCACACAATATCAGCAACGCAATCAGAATTCCAAAGAAATGAAAGTACATAGAATAAGTTTTTATTGAAGACATTGTTCTGGTACGGTCTGGAGAAATCCTGAATCTAAAATTCCTGGGCTTTCACCACCCAAGTAAAACTGAAAGTTCCACCCCACTAACTATCACATGTTAATTTCTCACCAACCCTTTCAAAGAAAGTTCCAACATTTCCTTCAGGACTTCCCATCACAGGTTTTCACAGCCCAGAGAAACTTTTCCATGAGAACTATGCTAAAAGAATGTAGACTAGATAACAACCCCGAGTTGGTTCTATCAATCTTCACTCCTCCAACCAGGCAGCCTTGCAGAATTAAGAAAAAATGTGTCAAAACTAAAAGGCCCCATATAATATGCAATGCAATGTCTAATACTGTTCAGCAAAAAAGCCCCAGTCCCAAAACGTCCTTTTACTGCAAACAGTATGTTTGCAAATCTAAAAGAAACAAAAAATAAAAAATGTATTTCTATTATATAATATCTATATGAAGTGGCGTTTAATTCCTCTTGAACTGATCTCAGGTCTACTGACAAAATGATTGTGTAATTCTTTGAGACTCCTTGGATTTTAGTTTTATTTTGTATTTTGGTTTCCTGAGATACCTTATTTCATCATGCATTCAACATGCATTTCCATGTTCTTTTTTAATGCTTAGTAATCTGAAGATAACTCCCTTTTGCAAGTGCTACTATTAGTAGACTCATTTTGTGTAATTTTTAATTGGAAGTATAATCTGATAAAATACCCATTATTTCTTCAGACTCTTATTAGCATTTTGCTAATACCATTAGTACTTTGTCAAATAGATATGCCACGATTGGTCATTATGACTTGGATTGTGTGTCCCTTTAGCTTTGGACAACTCAGGGTTTTGATGAAATTCCCCTGAGTGGTTTGTTTTTTCTTTTCCTAATTGCCAATCTTGAATGCATCTTGATGTAGGAGATGAAGTCACAGAAACAATCCTTGGATTACCTGCAAAGAAAGGCTGAAATTGGACCTGATCAGATACAGTTACTGTACACTCTCAGGTACCAAAGCCCATACTTTGACAATAAGGGAGGAAAAGCATCATCATGTCTCCCTTATTATTGTTGGTAAGCTATCAGCTTCCTTTCTTGTGCAGGGTGTCTTTTAGTGTATTGAAGAAGATAGACAAAATTGTTCAGAAATGCCACACTCTTGATTCTTCCTGGGCAGACTCTAATATAGAGGCTGGGATATTATCCAGCTGTGTTACCTGGAATTTGGAGAGGGAAAGTAAAATTGAGGAAGTGGTTTAGATATTACTTCTGTGAAGTTGAAATTTCAAGAATATCTGAATACCAGCTGTATTCACAAACAACTGCACTGCAAGGTGTGCAAGGCCAGATGTGACCACGTTGTTGTGATTTCTGATGTCCCAGCTAATTTCCCACAAGCAAAGTCAGTGGGAAAACTGGCAGGAAGTCAGAAGTTTCTTCCAGTCTCCCTGTTTTTTGTCCACCAATGGTAATTCTGTTTATCTCTTTAGATAAATAAATGTAACACATAACTCAGTGGGTTGCAGGCAGTCTAACAAGATAACAAATCTATCTATGTGGTCATAGGAACTTTTGGCACATAATCAATTAATGGAAGAATTACAGCAATAATACAATACTTCCTGCCAAAATATAGGCACTGTTAAATTTAACAGGGACATGCAGACATATTTGGTGGGTCTGATACTGCCAAATGTGGAGCAGCCATTAGTTGTGAATTTACTTCGGGACTTGGTATTATTGACATAAAATGAGGAATTACAGTTGGGTCTCCAACCACATTAGACACAATTTCTTTCTATATTTCTATTTGGTTTATTTCAAAGTACATTGAAATGAATAAGAGTAATTTGGTTTTTTTAAACTTACCTGAAGCTGACAAGCTACCACTATTGTGATATCTTTACTTAACAATGTTTTTCTGAATATGAAATTATACCTTATATTTGACTAATGCCAAATTTTGGATTTCATTTATTATAAATTCTCCTTCCTGGTTTTGGATTTTAAGTATAATAGATATCTCTAGTCGCTCCTTTATTGATAGGAAAATTGTGATATATAGTTGCATTTTTATTCTTTTTCTCATGCTATATTGATGCTATAATCTAGACTGAATGCATAAGGAAAATCAACATGTATATGCTACCCATACATCTCACTACCAAACAACACTTACAACATCATAAAAGCAGATGTATATAAAAAATAAACATTAAAAACATTAAAATTAACAACAGTTTGGATAACAGGCTCCAGCACATGAATGCGATAAGAGATGAGATCTTCTTCTTTGTCCAAAAACCACTTCCCGTGTGGAAGGCTTCCATTGAGGCTCCCAGCCAGCTGGCAAAACCAGTTAGATGATATTTTGAAAGACCAAAAGGGTGTGGGCAAGATTCCACATCAGTGGGATGAAGTTCCAGAGGGCTGGAGTAAAAAAAGGATCTTCTCCTCGACCCTGCTAGCCAAAATTCCTTGATTAATGGGATCTACAGCATGCCCCCTTCTACCAGAGCGAATGGGCTAGGCCAGGGGTGGGCAATTGTGGCTCTTTTATGACTTGTGGACTTCAAATCCCAGAATTCCTGGGCAAGGCAACCTAAATAAAATGGAGGAAACATTTTGAAGTGTAAGGGTTCCTTACACTTACACCTCAAAACATTTCCTCCATTTTATTTAGGTTGCCTTGCTCAGGGATTCTGGGATTTGAAGTCCACAGGTCATAAAAGAGCTAGACTAGTCCCCTTGGGATGAGATTCTTCCCTAGATAGCTTGGTCCCATGCCATTAAGAGATTTAAAGGTGGTAACACTCGGAAGCAAACTGGCAACCAGGGCAGCTCATGGTGTTATATGGGCTATCCTGCACAACTGCATTCTGTGCCATTGGTAGCTTCTAAATACTTTTCAAAAATAGCCTGTGTAGCCATTGCAGTAGCCCAAACACAATCTGACCAGGGCATGACCTTAGGTGTCAAACTCACAGCATCATGGCGTCATCACTTGATGTATTGGACTTCCCCCCCTTTGCTAAACCGGGCGTGGCTGTGGCCAGCATATGCTGCATCCGGCCCATGGGCCGGGAGTTTGACAGCTCTTCCTTAGACTGTTAAGAGACAATTGTTAAGTGAATTTTGCTCCATTTTACAATCTTTCCTGGCCAGTGTTGTTAAGTGAATCATTGCAGTTGATAAGTTAGTAATTCGGTTGCTAAGTGAATCCTGCTTCCCCATTGACTTTGCTGATCCAAAGGTTGTAAAAATTGATTACATGACCTTGGGACATACAGCGGTGGTCATCAGTATGAACCGGTTGCCAAGCATCTGAATTTTGATCACATGATCACGGGAAAGCTACAAAGCTTGTAACTGTGAAAAATGGTCATAAGTTCCTTTTTTCTGTGGCTGTTGTAACTTTGAATGGTCACTAAATGAACTGTTGTAAGTTGAGGACAACCTGTACCATTATTACAAATGGCAGTGAAGCAGTAGTGGGCCGCTGGTCTTGAGAGTGGAGTGACCTTTGTTGTGGCTGCCCTTGGATAGGCCAAATGAAACGGGGACATGCCTGTCAATTTTAGCACATTGACTGCCAGCCTCTGGGTGATGATTGGGAGGAGGCAGGGGTGCAGCTTAGTTATCTACATCTGTAGGTGATTTGGTTTCTGAATTTTTCAATGTCTTTATTGACCGTGGGGTAAAGGAATTAATAATCTCCCTCCTCCATTACAAATTTCACATACAATATCCTATTGCATTTGCGTATGGAGATTCTCAGTCATCCAGGTAATGGTTGTCCCAAATGTGTTTTTTCAAAAGGCAAGTGGACTTTCTTTATTTTATTTTATTTGAAGATGATTCCCTTCTCATCCAAGAAGCTTCTTCAGTATTGACTGAATGATGGAAAATGGTGGTGAAAATAAATGAAAAGATTTGTTTTCCTTGCAGTCATCTGGTTGTTTGCCATCTCTCTGAAAGTTGTTGAGACCACTTGGAGGTTTATCTGTGCCCGCAGGGTCACCTGAACAGTGCAAATGGGTGTAGAGAGTATTGACAACCAGATGACTGCAAGGAATATAAATCCTTCCGTTCTCCACTGTTCATTCTGAACTGAAGAAGCTTTTTGGACGAGAAGCGAAATGTCTTCAAGGAAAAGAAAATCCAGTTGCCTGTTGAAAAAGAACTTTTGGGACAACCATAGTCTGGACAACTGAGAATCTTCACAGACAAATGCAGAAGGATGTTGTATGTGAGATTTGTGATAGAGGAGGGAGGTTGTTCAGCTTGCAATCATGAATGGATTTGCTGAGTGTACATCAAAAGCATCCTCATAGTTGGTACCAGTTGCCCAGTAGTGTGTATGAATATTTTAGATAAGTCCTTTTTTCTGAAAGGGAGAATGGATCAGTCACGGAAAGCTGGAAAACATACTGAGACCATGAGGTTCTGGGTTGGCAGTGGAGTGTTCCCCAAGTCTTTGGCATTACAGGACTTAAATACGCTCTCCTTGTTGTGGGATTGGCAGACACTTGAGAGTTCACAGCTGTTAGGTCAACCGTTGACCTGATCTAAGTTATCTTTGGCCTGGTGTATAGTGGGAGCATAAGTTCGACAGGCAGTCCCATAACAAACTTGTCACTTCACCATGTAGGACAATCAATGCCTTTAATTTGGAAGTGCACTGGGAGCCAGTGCAGTTTATACAGCAAAGGTGTATGATGTAAATGTAATATGCAGGGTCAAGCCAATATATTCTAGCCCGGGGGCAGCTTCCAAATGCTTTTCAAGGGAAGCCCCCATGTGGAATGCAGTTCTGTAATCCAAGAGGAAGTGATTAAGGCATGTTAGGCTTTCCAGGGCAGAAACAGGCTACTGAAAGTGTTCCACTGCTAAGTGTTTGAGCACCCATTTGCAAACCTGCCCCCAACCCTTATTTTCCTATGTGCTCCTAGGCAGCTCTGCTATTCAAGGCTTTTCAGAGGCCACTGCAAAGACACTGCTTCACCAGAGCTCATAGTTGCTGATGGCCGCAGCTTCACCTTCCTGTTCCTCTCTCTCTCCCCATCCCTTTCTCTCCCTCTTCCCTCTCTCTCCATCCCTCCCTCTCCCCCCCCCCCCGTCTCCCTCTCTACACATACATATGAATGTACACATACACCCCCACGTACTCTTCATGCACAAAATACTTTTTTTTTGTAAAACCAACTATTTTTGTTGGGTTGCTTTTGTTCTTTATTTTTTTTTCTGTGCTCTTTTATTACATAAAGGAGAAAAATGGCCAATTTCCAAAAGAGCCAATGAGTTCTTAAACACTGACCTAATAATTGCCTCTTTTAACCAAGAAAGGGAAATTTCTAATAACATCAAGACTATTCTCACCCGGGAAGCACTTCTTCATACTTCTACCGTCAGGCAAGAGATACAGAAGCATAGCCAGCTGGACAAATAGGCTGAAAAACAGCTTCTATCCATGGGCGGTCCGACTTCTAAATGCCACATAACACCAGGACTAGACTTAATACAACAGACTCACAGTGACAGTGTAATGAGCAACATGTACATGTAGGTAGAATAATGTGTATGTCGTATAAATATACATATATGTGTTTTCGTAGATTTTCACGGGTGTAGGTATGCAGGTCTAGGTCTTTTCGGGTCTTCTCCCGACTCTGAAACTTACACGGGAGAAGACCCCAAAAGACCTAGATCTGCATACATATATGTATATATATCTATATGTGGAAATGTACGTGGAAATGTGCCAGCCCGAGCATTTCCTGGGGTTAGGGATTTGTTTATAATTCTGGAGATGTATTCTGTATTTGAATGTATTCTTTGTTTCTGTTCTTTGTGTGATTGTACTGATGGACACTCACTCAATTTGGCTGCACACATGTTGTGCATTGACAATAAAGGATTGAATTGAATTGAATCGAATTGAAGACTAAATATTGGATTACTTTTTCCAAGGCCATCTTAACTCTGAACTGTTGTTAAACAAATGGTCATGAGACTACTAGACAAATATATTTCACTTTCTTTCTTTTGATTGATGATGATGATGTTATCCATTCAGTCATGTCTGACTCTTGGCTATTCTATGAGCCAGGTCTTTTCCCATTTTCTGGTCTTCACTAATTATTTTGAGTTTTCCTATGCTCTGACTGGTGTCAGCTTTGATGGTGTGCTGTTGCTTATGTATCTTTAAATTTTGTGAATTAATTTAAAGTTGTTTTCAAAAACAAATCTTCATATATTTGTTAATTCATATATTTAAAATGATCCTTTTTTAAAGTGGGGATTCAAATCTGTGTTTGCAAGAATTTGTCATGTAAGTCTAAACAGAATGGCAGAGTCCATTTATGAAGCATGAAATGCAATCAGTTTACTTGGTAGGTAGACATTTAAATCCCTAAGCCATTTTTAATGATACAGTCTAATCAATTGATTTCAACTTTAATAGCCTGATGACAGTTTCAAAAAATCAATAATTGGAATAACCTAAGCTTTTTACTGATAAGTAAAATCAAATTTGTCTAGAAATCTCGAACTGAAAAAAAGGCTTTGTTTTGTTGTCAAGCTGAGTTTTATTTCCCTTTGACATTCAGTCATCCTTCTCTGTTGAAATATAAAAAGCAGCTTTAAATATATCTGAGTGTTGTGGTACATTAATTTTGCAATATGCAGTGATTTCTAAACCTCAACATTAAGCACCTTTCTGTTTAAGACTGGAATAAAATGAAAATGATTAGAGTAAACAACTGCGAACAGAGTGTGAAATTATGCATGATGGTAGAAATAATATTTCTATCTGTGGCTTTCTTTTTGAGGTGAACTTTCTAACTGATAATTGTTTTTTTATCAGATATTCTGTGTGTACTGATATTTTAAATAATTTTGTATCCTGTTATTTGTATTCTTATTTCCTAGGAAGCTAAATAACTGGTACTGTTTTTAAGAATCAGTTTGCTATGTAGTTTGAATATTCTGTTTCAGTTTTTCCATGATTAATCTTAATTTCTCTCTTCACTTTAGGTGCCACTGCTAATTAACTCAGGCATTTTAACCTCACTGCTTCCTCTCAAAAACTTGATCTATAGACTGTGCTTAAAACAGCATGCTAGCACAGGATGGCAGGCGTATTGTTCTGTGCAAATAACAATCCTCTTGCAGGATTTCCTCTGTCAAATAGCTACTCCTGTCTAGATAAATTTGTTAGGTGTCTGGAGCCCACTTGCTGCTTTGTAATACAGTATTACAAACATGCATGAGCTCAGAAGTTGCTGAGTGAATAACTGGCTAAAGTCAGCTGACTATTCCTTTCCAATCAGATAAACTGTGATGTAAGTGTTTAGCAGCTGCTAGGATCTGAATAAGTGAGCCGAAGTCTGAGATACTAGAGCATGGCTATATTGTTATAGAAGGAATGAGGGAGAGAATGGACGAGTCCAGCATTCTGAGAAGGCGAGGGCTTCAGGTAGGCTATGTAGCTATTTGAGAGCTATTTTCTCAGTGAATAATTTTGTTGTAAAAGTTTCATTTGCATTTATGCCCTGGGCAAAAATATAGAGACAATTTTAAACTATTGATTACTATCTTTCAAGTACAGCATGATAAATGGTTCATCAGTAAAGTATTCCTTGTCAGAAAGCTGCCTGCTTTTCTTCTCTAAGGATGTGAAATCATATATCTTTTACTAATATTCACCTGAACAAAAAAAGCTTTTAAAAAAGATACAGTCTGACCTTACAGTCTTATCTGCTCTTTCAGATAGAGTAATAGATCATTTGATTTCCTTATGAAGAAAATTCCAAAGGAAATTTTCAGCATCTTAAATGGGAAAGTATTTTGCATTCAGGTAAATATGAACAGCTTTAAATGTTCCTAAATATTTAAGCAAAAAATAAAAAGAAGCCAAACAACCCTACACATTTTTAAATGTTTTGAATTTTCAGCATTCACTGTATATTATTTAGTAAATATGGAAGTTATTAGTAATACTGTTTTAATCCTAAAACATCAATGATGCTTCAGTGTGATTGTTTTTGGTTAACATATTTGGCAAAGAAAATTATTGAATCTACTTTTCTGGAAATGTGAACAAAGTTTTTGGTCTTTGAATTCATTGCCAGAGAAATAATTTCAGAATACTTAGCTTATAGTTCAAGATTTCTGAGTTATTATATATGTTCAGACACGTTATGCCTTTTGTTGTCTGGACTTGTGGATCCCTTAGAATTTGAAAACTTTTTGTCTTGACAACTTAGTGAATTAAACTCTCACAAATCAGTGTTTGGTGTTAGACATGTAAGCAAAGAATAAAACATAATTAACATGATTGAAGACAGATGAAGTACCACTCTTAAACCTCTTTGTTTTCTGTTGTTAAAGAAAAAATTGCTTAGGTCATTCATCTTTGACTAAACTTCCTTTCCCATGTTTTCTGTGCAATTCTATTGTTTCATTGTACTCAAAGAAGCTGTTACTGCCACTGTAACTTTGCAGATATTTAGTTACTGGAAATTACTAAACTTTTAAACCTATAAATGAAAGTCCTTACTGAAATAACTATTTTGCTGAAATACGTGGCTGTTTTGACAATTATTCTAATGAGATCAGTATTGCTGAATTAAATCTTTTCAGTTTTCTTTTTTAATAAAACATGTAGCCTTAAAAAGAATATGTTTTGTTTGTATTACACTGGTTACAAAAATAGTTGTCATGTATTGCTGATATTCAATAACTATTATGATCTGAATTTATTAAATACTTGGGAAGATTACTATTAAAATAAATAGTTTTACTATTAGAAGCATTAATTAATTTCTTGAACCTAGAATTAAAAAAGTAAGTTTTACTTGATTTTTAGTAAGTGCGAATAGTGCTTAGCAAAAGCATATAATTTGTTCTTTATAAAATAAATTATCTATATGAATCAAGTATTTTTGCTATATATTGAAAAATACTATCTAATTTTACTACTAATTTTGGATTATGCTATCATAATAAATGCAAAAACTGTTTAAGTACTTAGTTTTTCAACTTTATTGATTCTTCTTTCTTGCCTCTCATTCAGCTGAGAATTTGACATAGGCAAAGAAATGTTGAGCTTTGGTTTCTTTGTACATTAAGGTTAAGAAAAATTTCCTTAGTATGTCTTCAATAGTTACTCAAATGCAATGTTTATTTGTTGTTTTGTATTTTATTTACAGCAATAAAGGACTGCTACTTTTGTGCTTATATTCACTAAAGAAAAATGGAATTTCATAGACTATTAAGACTTTAATTAGTGCTGATAAGACCTTGATCAGATAAATTGACCTTAGTTTTTTTGCATGAAAAGGATGATATTTTATTAAGACTGTAGTGATCATCAGTATATTGACAGTGAATATCAGTGTGCTTGCTCTTTTGGTACCAGCCAGGCTCTTTGTCCAACTGGTCTTAAAATATTTTTAAAAATTATTTCAATTTAGAGAAAGAGATTACCTGCCATATTGCAAACCAAATGCCATTAATCAATTGGACTGTGCAGTGCTTCAGATTTGATTCAAAAAATATAATTTGAAGATGGACATAGCATTTACTCTTTAATTGTTAAAATCAGCAGATCTTTGCTTGTAATTGCACATCTGCCAATTGTCCCAAAAGACACATCTGCCAATTGTCCCAAAAGACATAGCTGTGTTAAAGAGTTACAAAGAAGTGCTATGGACACATTCTTTCCGTACCTTGAAGCACCTTTTTGGAATAGAATTTAAATCTTCACACAACCCTTAATATCCATTACCATTTAAATTTATTGGAATGTCTCTGGTACCAGATATGGTTAGTGGACATTATCAGGGTTATGATGTTTTATCTATAATTTGTATACATGTGCTTTACCTTCTTGCTTTATGTATGTGGTATAATGCAGGTTTGTTGTATAAGTATGCTTAATAGTACATTTTATATATGGGTGAGTATAGATATATTTCTTTAGCATTATTAATTTCAGTTCTGTATGGATGTCATTTGGTATTTGAGACTCAGTTCTACCTACCTACCTCTCAGTAATAAATTCCAAACTCTTGCAAGATTTGAGTAATTTCAATTTGATTTATTTATTTTTATATCTCTTTCAAGATGGCAAATATACACAATCCTCCTTCGTCCTCCTATTTCCCCACAACAACAAACCTGTGAGGTATGTTGGGCTGAGAGAGAGAGTGACTGGCCCAAGGTCACCCAGCATTCTTACCCAATGAGAATGAATATCAAATGAACATTAAATGCTTGAATATTAAACTGAGAGTAAGATAATAAATATATTTTAAAGTTATTATGATAATTGAGAAAAAATTAAGATTTCATATAAATGTACTGCAGTTTCACATTTGGCAGTTTAACAATATATTTTTTAATTCTAAAAATCAAATATTTAAAAATTAGGGGCTTTGAATTGATGGACATGTGTTTGAAAGCACTGTGTTGCTGACTCCCTGCTATCATGGGAATAAATTTGTCTTTATATGCAATTATGCATACAAGAACAGTGTGCTAATTACTTTTATTAGTGGAAATAATTATAGGTGTAATGTTGATTTATTGTAAAGATTACAGATATATGCACTTGTCTCTGTCTAAGTTAGCATGAGTTGAGTAGGGAGAAGGAATATGGTAGGACAGGAATCAATGATGTTGGCAAATCAGTGGCATACATTTATTTGAAATTGCTTAGGAGAATGGTGGATTGTTACTTTCCAGGCTGTGATAAAAGGGGAAAATGGATTTTCCCAAGGTACAGCTTACTGTTTTATTAGGCATCAGATGAACATCTAATTTGGACCTCTATAGTGGTACGTTATCTTGCACACTCTGACACTATTAGATTAATTGAAAAAGTGCTAGCATTAATTTAATTATTTGGATAGCTTTATTATGTTTATATGGCTCAGGTATACTTGGTCAACATTTGGCTATGATGAGCTCTTTAGTGTAAGGGCTAAAATGAAAAAAGAAACAGGCTAAGATTTCCCCCCCCCATGCCTTTCCTATTTGTTTAAAACCCTAGGAGCCTGCTTTTGCTACAAACTTTACTAATTCCAACTGAAGAAATTCACTTGTTTACAAAAGTTTTATTTATCGAGGATCTGTATTATTAGCCTTTATTATAACTATGAGGACTGTATTTTTTCAATTACATTTTGAGGATGTATCATAGGAAATTTAAGACATCACCATGCAATTATTGCTTAGATGATATGTTTCGCCATTTAAATTGCACAAAATTGTTCTCATTTTTTGGTAATGGAAAGAGGGTAGAGTAGGGGTGTACAAAACATTCATGCATAAACTCTTCCCTCCCGACTGAACTGAAAGAGAAATATTTGGATTGTTTGGTCCATGCACAGACTGGGAGCACATATTTTGGGCAGAAGTGGTTTGAAGGGAGGCAGAAGATACCAGCTTTGGCTGAAAGGAGGCAGAAGAAAGAGGGAAGTAAAGGAGATTTAAAGATGTTGATGAAGGCTAGTCAGATCTGAGGTAGTGATGGCTGAGGGAAAGGAAATAAGGAAGAAGGCAGACCAATGAGATATGCTGCTGGGAATTGGAAGCAGTCATAAAATCTGAAGGCTTTGGAGGGAAGACATGTTGTGAAAATGCTGGGGTGAGTATGGTGGCAAGGCATCACATAATGGGAACTGCTGAGGGGAAGAGGAAGGAAAACAGGTGATACACACCAGTCCTGCTCTACTAAATCCCTTTGGATTTTGTTTCATTTGAAAGCCTAGCACAGATGATGTTACCTAGTTTGGGTAATGAAACATCTTCAAAAAAACAAGCAAGCTCAAACAGCACCAAGGACCCTCATGTCAACCCTTGAGCTACAAATATTCTCTTTTATTTGAAACCCATCCCAATTTATTTATTTATTAAATTTACATACTGCCCATTCCACTATCCAGAGCAACTCTGGGTTTCTTGTAATACAATCAAATAATACAAAAACAATTATAAAATATAAGAATAATTAAATAGTGTAGGGAAACCGTGGCTAATACAAAACAATTTGCTAGAATTTTTGAAAGTGAGGTTTGTTCTAGATTTGAAGCAAATTTAATTTTGGAGACAGAGAGAAGGGACAGAAAGTAACATGAAAATAGGGACCACACACTTGTGCCATGAAAGAGCTTCTCAAAAGAAGACCACAGGAATGTAGATTTTTTTTGTGGTTGATTGTAGGTCCAGTGGCTTAGGAGCTGAGGGATTTATTGGACATAGACTGGCAACAGTCTCATCTTCTTAACCACTTTATGATTTAATTACTTTACAATCTAAAGGAGATACTCCAAATGACAGTGACGACCAAAGCCTCTCAAAAGTTCCTTCTTTTTGAAATTAAGAAAAAAAATATGCTAAAGGATTTCATTTTAAAAGCAAAAAGCTTAAGGAGACTGTGGTGATCTAAGGAACTTTTAAACTGACAAAAGGAACATTTAAAAAAGAAGAAATAATTTTTCTCCATCGTGTTGGAAGCATATGGTCCAATGTATGGAAATCCGATTGGCACTTACACTAGAAGACTGTAACTATGGAGACCTAATTGGGACTAAAGTGATAAAGATAGAGAGAAACAAAACAAAACAAAACAAAACAAAAAGACTGCCTTTACTTTCATTGTAGCAATTGACACTCCTTCACTTTTTCACCAGGGCAACCATAAGAAAAACTGCTAAAATTGGGAGAGGGACACAGGGGTTCACTAGAACAAATTACAAGTAAAGGTACTTTACCAGAATGCAGAAAGTGTTTGAAGAATTTTGTAAAAAGTTTACTGCAACAGTTGCAGGGCTTAAAGAAAATCTGAAAGAAGTTAAGAAAATTGAAGAATCTGTAGGGCGAAAGCAGCAGACTTAAAACAAATCAGATGACAAAATTTTGGAAACTAAGACAAATTGCAAGAGAAGGAGAAGGCATTCAATATAATCAGGTATTATTGTAACCCTAGGATTCCAACGAGGCCTAAAAACCATGGCCGTGTTCATAACTGCAGCATACAACACAATTCGGAAGAATTGGTTGTTATACAAAGTGGACCATATTATCTCCTTTAAAAATCTCTTGTCGACTAATTAATAAAATACTGAGTGATCCTAACGAGGGACAACATAAATAAGATAAGAAAATTAAACAACAGCTTCCCACAAGGCTCTGTAATGACATCTACACTGCTGAACTTATACATATTCAGATATTCCAGCGACAAGGGGACAGAAATTTAGATATGCTGATGGTTTGGCCATAGCAAAACAAGAAAAATACATGGACACGCAGAAAGCTTCCTTTCCAAAGATCTTAGGATCTTGGGAAAATTCTTCACTGATTAGAGATTTATTCCTAGCACAGTACAAAACAGTAACTACACACAGCATATGAAGTCTCAAAGATCTATTTAAACAACAACTTACTCCTTTATAAGCCCCATCCAGAGTAGTTTGAAGTAACATTGGACTGGACTCTCCTGTATAAGATACATCTAGAGAATATGGCTGCAAAAATCAACACTAGGAACAATTTGCTCCAGAAATTATGCAGAACTAAATGGGGAGATTCAACTGTCACTTTCAGGTCATCAGTGGTACAGCTGGCCTACTCCGCAGCAGGATGCTATGTCTCTGTGTGGCTTAATGGCTGCCATATTAGTGAGCTAGATGCCAGATTCAACACCATGAGGATTATGAGGAGATGTATTAAAACCACTCTGACTTTCTGGGTTCCTGTTTCAAGTCATACAGCACCGCTAGCTCTACGAAGGTAAGATGCACTAATGAGAAAATACAAAAAAAATTATGAACAACTCACTTCTACCGATGCACGCTGACCTTCCTAATTTATCAGCCAAAAGACTCAAATCCAGGAATCCCCCACTGGCACTTGTATAACATCTGTCAAACAAAGTTAACATTGATTCCCAATGGAAAGCCAAATGGGTTGCTGAAAACCCAGGCATATAAATGACTCCACTAAAAAGGTGCCAGGTTTTGAACTATCAGGCAAGCAATGGACAATCCTGAATAAGATTTGCAGCTCACACAGTATCTTCCGGGACTCACTGTATGGTGACCGCTGTAATCTAAGAGCACATACCACTCCAGTTTTGATTTTTTTTTCCATCTAAACAATGCTGCGCTTCAATGGTTAGATGGCCTTAACTTTGGTATTCGAACATAGCTCTTTTTAACATTTATATTTTATTGTGTTTTATTAATCCAGGTGAAATGTTAATATATAATGCTAGTCCATGTATGATATGCCACACACTAAATAAATAAACAAATTGTAATCTCTAGGGCAGGAGTGCCAAACTTGAGCCCTGGGAGTCAAAGCCAGCCCATGGGGTACTTAGATCTGGCCCATGGGTCTGCCCTGGAAACAGTGAAGGATCAACCTGCAGTGCCTCTGCCAGAAAAAATTGAGCTAATAAGGGCCGTGCATGACGCTCCCAAGCTCTGTTTTCTCTGGCAGAGTTGCAGGAGACCATTCCAGCAAAATATGGAGTTTGCAAGGGCTGTGTGTGGCTCTCCCCGAGCTCCATTTTCACTGGCAGAGGTTGCAGGATGCTGTCACAGCTGAAAATGGAGCTCGAGAGCCGATTTTTTCTGGCAGAGCACTTGGGACACCACAAGCATCTCCTGATACAAGTGACATGCTGGTCACGGCCATCCTGGCCATGTCCACCCCAGCCCCCTAAGGTCAAACACAACCCTGATGTGGCCCTCAATGATACTGAGTTTGAAACCCCTGCTCTAGGGTGTCTGTTACTTTCTGTTTCCTGAGCTGCAGTGGTTGCCAGTTTACTTTTTGGCCTTCTAAAAAGTCAAGTAGCCTGAGGGCCCAACTGGAGTGTAGTTTGCTGGAGAAAGCTAATGGAGTAGACAACATTCCACCTCTTCCCTGTGTGCACTTTGCTCCTTCTCCACACAACCTGTTTAGTTTTATTTTAATTGAATTTAAAATTTATGATCTCTATATATTGTCTTAATACTTTATACTAATTTTGTTTAATGTCTGTAAGCCACCTGTAGTTATCTTTAGCAAAATGGGTGGCATACAAGTTTGATAAATAAATGAAAAAATAAAAATAAGTAAGTCTCTGTCTGATTTTCTGGGCTGAATGAAGATGACACTGGTACAGATTGATAAAGTCTATAGGATCAATACATATTTCGCACTATTAAGAAGTGTTTCAAAGGATGTCTTTGTGCATTTTCTCAGGAAGAAGACAAGAGACCAAGTTCTATTGAATATGAATCAAGAAAAAAGAACACCTTTTCCCTGACAAATGTAAACAGAAGAAAATTCCATTTAGATGGGATAAGTTAGAATTTTAAGGTGTGATTTTTACTTTTAAACAATGTAGATTTTGCTTGAAGAAAGCAAGTGTGTAGAAAGCAAGATAATTTTTGTAAAATATTTCAAAAACACAAAGGGAAGTGACACTGACACTGAATAAGACTAAACAAATGCCACAACAAGATATAAGATACAAAAGAGGATTCCACATTGGAGATTACAGGTATTGACTTTTTCAATATAATGGCCTAATTATAGATGATAAATGCAATATAAATAGGGAAAGTGCCCTTCAAAAGAGAAAAAAAATCATTTGAAAAGTAAAAACAAAATGTGATTTGCCTACAAGAAACACATATTAGGAAAGATGATATAAAATAGTTAAATAGTCACAAAAATTCGGATGAGGAATTTATTTCAGAAGGATTGTTTTGGGTATAAATCTCCACCTTTATCCACAATTTATATTAACTGATAATTATAGTAGATAATTTGGAATAGAAATGAAGGCTACAGCTTTGATGTTGGGAGTCTATGCCCAAAATGAAGATAAAAGAATTTTATAAAGAGATTATGGATGAACTATTTGAATACATTGTCTTATGAGCTCAGGTTTTTATAAACTAAAGCAGTGGTGGCGAACCAATGGCATGCATGCAAGAGGTGGCACTCAGAGCCCTCTTTGTGGATACACGCGCCGTCACCTCCACGTTTCTCTGTGGCATTTCTCGCCGTTGTTTGCAGGGAATCAAGTTTCCCTACAAACGATAAAACAGAAGCTCTCGAAAGACAAAGATCTTGCCTCTTGCAGAACTACTGGTGTTGTGATGCCCTGTCTCCCACCAGCCAGCAGGTCTTCAGGTCTCTGGTGCACGCACACATACACACACACATGTAGTTTGGGCACTCGGTCTCTAAAGGGTTTGCCATCACTGCACTAATGTATTGATACATGACACTAAGGAAATAATCCAGAATGTATAAAGGTCTTCAAATATATTTTGGAAATTTGAACAACATGAAGCGGCATTTTATCATGCTTAGTAAACATAAATTTATGGAGGTGAATTTGTATTTATTGAGGAAAATGTTCCAAAGCTATATATTTGTGGGCGGCAAAAGTATGTGAATATCTAGGATTCCCTTGAAGAATAAAGTGTTTTAATCAGTGGGATGATAATTGGGTGTGAATGGACTGCCTTATTTAAAGATCAGAATTTCTGATATTCACTATCAAAGGCTATTCTTCACAGCATAGGTAGGTGCAAATCAGCAAATGTCTCATGACTTGAACAAAGGAAATTTCTGAGAAGCTTTGACAGACCATTGTTGATGCTCCCCAAGATAGAAAAGTTACAAAACTATTTCCAAAGAGTTTGAATTCCAGCAGTACACTATTTGGGATTTTTCAAAAGCATTGACAAATTTTGAAGGACCATTCTAGAAAACTGCTTGATGGGAAAGCTGAATCTTTAGATCAGATTTAGCTATTAGGAACTGTCCTTAATGCTTTAAATGTAAAATCCAGTCATTTTAGCAGAAGCCAATGTTGGTGAACTAGTCACTTCCTATAGAATCCTGAGAACAATGTCTTGTTGATTTAATGCAGGCTGGTCCCCTCTGGGAGTTCAGTGTGCTATTTATTACGTACCTAACAAATCCCTACATGATTTGAGAGGAGGACATTTGCGTGCTAATTGTATAGTCATATAATATGAACATATATATCCTGCTTTATTATTTAATAGAATTATATAATTATGACAGAAACATAAATAATATTTATAAATATACATTATAATAGTGAAGTGATGCAAAAAAAAAATTCAAGTAGTACTCATCAGAATGTTTGCAGCAACACTTTGAACTCTGCAGTCTTTTAATTATCCCACTTCATTGCCCAATTCAACTGAACTTGCTTGGGAAGCATGGCTATATTTTGCAATTTATTATTTTACAGTTGTGAGTCTCCTCAAAAGTAACCCAAGGCATTCTGAAATATTATATAACCTCTGGCATACAAAGTTTTCAGTGAGTTAATCTGATACAGAATACTTTTTAAAAACCTTTGTTAAAAGATAGGATTGTACTTCTGAAACTAATTAAGTAAAAATTTGGGAAATTATTTTATATATGACTTTACCTGTCAGTAGAGCACAGAATTAAGGATCCTATGCTTGTTGTTATTGTTATTGTTAGTTGCGAAGTCATGTCTGACCCATCACAACCCCATGGACAACGTTCCTCTAGGCCTTCCTGTCCTTTGTTGTCCCCCGGAGTCCATTTAAGCTCATGCCGACTGTTTCAGTGACTCCATCCAGCCACCTCATTATCTGCTGTCCTCAATCGTTCACAGCATTAGGCTCTTCTCCAGTGAATCCTTCCTTCTCATTAGGTGGCCAAAGTACTCCATCCAAACCCCACGGACAGTACCAAAAGGCAAAAAGATACTATGCCTAGAAGGTCTTATTCCAACAGAGATCGTCTAACAATTGTTATTCAAAGTCTGGTAACATTCAGTTTAGAGCATAGATATCCAACCTTTTGGCTTGCCTGGGCCTCACTGAGTGAAGAGGAATTGTCTTGGGCCACATATAAATATATATAATACCATTAGTGGATATAAGTTACATAATGATGTTAAAAGTTTATGATCTTGTCAGGTGGCATTACTTTACTAGTTGCCCAGGGATGCATGTGGGAGACCAGCCACAGATTGGACATACCTGTTTAGACTCTGAGCACGGATATTCTTTTAAAGATTATTTAGAAACTTCATTCATTGTAAAAAAATCATGTTCCAAGTATTTGACATGTGACTGCCTTAAATGACTGCAGCTTCTATGTTAAGCTGGTCAAGTACTAAGATATTACTTATTTTTGAAAGCCAAGACAGCAATGATACTATACTTCTAAATGTCCCATTTGGTAAAAGGCTTCCCTGATAGAGTCTGGTATTTGTTTAGTGCCAGACAAAGACTTTATATGCCTAGACCAGTGTTTTTATAAACTTGGCAACTTTAAGATATATGGACTTCAACTCCTAGAATTTCTATTATTATGCAAGGCTTTTTAGAGTGCTTAATTTGTATTTTTATTGTGAATAATGTACTGGTTTAGTTATTTACATTGTGTTTAAAGAACATATAGCAGTCTGTCAGCCTTCATATTGAAGAGCAATGGTCACTGTTATATAAATATTGAATCCTACTCCTGTATTACAATTGTTTGCAAACTTTATCACACATGAGAAAATCTAAACAAATACATTTAATGTTAATGACATATGGTGATCAGAAATAGTCATTACATTCTTTCAATGTCTTCCAAGCAGCAGCTGTATCTGTAGACACGCTTTGGGACAAAATCAATATTCAGGAATTAAGGCGAATATATGTATCCCAGGATAATATTGCAGGATCCAATCTGGATTGGTCACCGGGACCAGAGGTTTTGTCTTCCGGACTTGTGCTGGAGTCCATAACCCTTGGGAAACTTCTCTCTAGAAATCAATATTGCAGAAATTTAGTTCTGACCCTTTTGGGCATACAGAAGCAAAGGCAGGGCTTCTTTTGTGATGCTGCAATGCTACTTTTATCGCTATAATTCAGGGTGTCAAACTCTATTTCATTGAGGGCCGTATCAGGGTTGTGTTTGACCTTGGGTGGGCTGGGGTGGGTGTGGTTTGAGTGGGCATGGCCAGCTCAACGTCACTTGTATCGGGGATGCCTGTGGTGGCCCGAGTGCTCTGCCAGTGAAAATTGGCTCCTGAACTTTGTTTTTTGGCTGTGATGGCCTCCTGCAGCCTCTGACAGCGAAAACAGAGCTCAAGAGGGCTGCACACAGTGGACAATTCATCATTAAAGGAGCTAAGTTGAAAGATAGGTGCAACACTACCTCGTATCTGACAGCAGAAATTCTTATAATTGTGTTTTTGTCAATTTACTTCACATGGTTTGCTAAAGAGTTTTTACATAGATATTTAAAATCTACACAAGACAGTGAAATTTGAAATATATGAAAATATCTATTAATATAGCCAGTACAATCAAAAATTAATATAAGTTATTATACTTTTTTGTCACTTTAGTTTTTGAATATTTTTTTCTGCTGTCGCCTTGAAATAGGAAATGTAACAGATAGTCAAGTTGCTGCGATTTTAAGCTAATGTTGGAAAAACTAACAACACAATTTTACTCATCTGAAACCTATTGATATTGGAATAAATAACTTAAAAATTGCAGATGGTAGATTCATGATTATTTTGAGTAGCATCATAGGTCTTGGGATCCCTGCTTTGTTGAGTTTTTAAATTGTCACATTAAGTCTACTTTTTAAAATGTAAATATTTTGCCTAAATTATTTCAATTTCAAAGTCATCTGACTAAATTGATTCTGGGTGACTTACAGTTAAAAAGTTAAAAAGGAAACAGTTTATAGCAAAGAAGAGTACAGTTGAAGAGAAGAAAGAACCAAAAGCCAATCCACCAATCTATTGCCATCCTATCCAAAGTTTATGGAAACAACCAAGTATGTAATATCTTGTGGAAGCAGCACAGCTCTCTGATGACAATGATGATGATATGTCCTCAAGTCTTTACTTAGCACATAGCTATATTTTCTCCATGATGATCTGTCTCTTAATTTGATTCTTTAGCTCTTCCAATGATGCACTGATCATTACTGTTACTGACTGATTCATTTTGCTACTGATGATCTTCTTTCCTTTCCTTCTGCCTTTCCCAGCATTAGAGTCTTTCCAGAGAGATAGCTTTTCACATAATGCATCCAAAGTAGGATAATTTGAGCCTGGTCATTTGTGTTTTGAGTGCAAACTTTGGGTTGATTTATATCAGTGGCGGCAAACCTATGGCACATGTTCCAGAGATGGCACTCAGAGCCCACTCTGTGGGCACATGTGCCATCACCCCAGCTCATTCCACCGCGTTTCTCCATGGCGTTTCTCACCATTGTTTGCAGGCAAATGACGAAACAGAAGCTCATTAGCGTCTCTTGCAGAGCTGCTGGTGTTGTGATAACCCACCTCCCACCTGCGATAACCCACGGCCACCTGGTATTTGGGTTTCTGGCATATGCCGACCAGCTGGTGTTCGGGTTTCCAGAGCATGCACACTTTAAGGTTTAAGGTTTTATTTGATTTATATACCGCCCCCTCTCCTTAGGGATTCGGGGCGGTGCACAGCCAATAAAAACATAGATACAATAACAATTTAAAAACCTATTAAAATAATTAAATAAAGGCT